>JARBIX010000011.1:0-223089 GCA_029850275.1 Chrysosporium keratinophilum
GATGGAGATGGAGATGGATGGACGAGATGGACGACGAGAACAACAGAGCAGAAGAGGAGACGGCAAGCTAAGGGGAAGGAACCCGAAGCTGACACAAGAGCTTACAAAACGTAGCTTCAGGTCACAGATACCTCGAGACAGGGCGGGCAGCAAGCAGGAACACCTGGTATCTTTAACCTTCCGATACTTTGCACTGCGGGCCTCTGAATCGGCAAGAGGGAGATACGGGACTTTTATGTATATCTACCGCGGACGTAATCCCAACCTATTTCATTTGATTCCTTTGATTGCAGAGCGATTTGCCTGGTTAAGCTCCAGCTAGATCCGGGTATACAGTATACTCCGTAGGGCCACTCCCAGGGATCTTCCCGTCGGCATTGCTCCCAGGGGTCGGATGAAAGGGGCATGAGAAACACGTTCTTGCCGTCAGGAAGAGTGTTGAGGAGATAGTAAATGAACCTGTCGCAGTGTCACTGTACCAGCTCAGAATGTACACTCGCACAGCACTCTGTGGATGCGGGGTAGCGAGTCGACGGCTGACACGCCTGCCGTGTTAGGTTCCTGGATCTCTCCCCCTTGATCATGTGCTGGTGCTGGTCCGGCGAAAAACAAAATCTCATCCATCTTCTCGTTCGTCTCCTTCAACTCTGCTCGTACTCTCTTCGGCCTCACGGTTGTCGACGACTCTCGACTTCATGGGCTGCGTCGACGATTTGCTGACCCCATGTCCCCAGCAACGTCATCGAACGCAGCTACGAGTTTGAGTTTCCCGTGGCCCACCCCGCCTGCAATAATTTCCGGCTGATCTGGCTGCAGAACGGGCATGCATGGCTCTCTTTTGCTTCTTTTTGTTTTCCATCATCACATAACTAGTAGGAGTCTGTAGGGCTGACCTGAATCAACCACAGCCCTTGATTACTTAGCAAGTCAACTTCAATCTCCCGATTGTCGATAAGACCCCCAGTAGTAAGTTACGGAGTAGTGATCAAAGATAAGGACCACCTCCTCGTCCCCACCAGAGTTGCGCGATCCAGGCGTGTTCCATATGAACTGATGATCTGTTGGGCACAGCAGCATCAAAGCTCAGAACTTTCGAATTGAACCCGCCAAGCCAAGCCCTGGCCTCTCACCAACTCATCCATCCGCTGAAACGTTCCCGCACAAATATTTAATCTGCTATGAGAGCCGACGGGCCTAGTTACCTGAATTACATCTTCCGGACCACCGATGCGCTTTTCCGTTGCTCAAAGGAGGAGTTTCTTTCGGTAACTAACTACTTGTCTCGATGCAGTATGTATGTACTGTAACTACGGACTTTGGAATACTACTACCTACTACGTGTATGTAAAGTGCAAATCACATCATCTGCATAGCCATCCCACCCATGCCCAATGGCGGAGAGGAGACAACATACTGCACTGCACTGTACTGTACCCGAGATGAAAAAGCTCTCCGTTCCTCCATACTTACCCGCGCGTCCGAACGCGTCTCTAGCCGAGCACTGACCGATTTTGCAAGGCCCAAATAATATGGCGGGAAAAGGTCGTTCCGCCCTTCGACAATAGGTAGGACCTCAGGTCGACTTCCCAACGTAGGGGGTCTCGAAGACTGTTGATCTCATCAAAATCGACTTCGCTACCAAACCCAATAATGCAAAATGTTGGGAGTTCTCCATCTTCTCGATAAGCCGTTGTTGAGGCCATTGCTGGTGG
Organism: Chrysosporium keratinophilum; assembly: GCA_029850275.1. NCBI lineage: Eukaryota > Fungi > Ascomycota > Eurotiomycetes > Onygenales > Onygenaceae > Chrysosporium > Chrysosporium keratinophilum. Next base: position 1,713 of record JARBIX010000011.1, read on the forward strand.
CATCGGAATAATGCTTCGTTCAAGCCAGCAGGCAGACAAAAGAGTCTATTCTGCAACAGCGACTTGAAGTGACGATTCCACTCTACACATGAACTTGCATATTTTTGGAAAAGAGATCCAACTTATACTATTCTTTTTATTTCATTTTCCGTAAATATATTATTCTCTATTGATATACTTCTCGCTCTCATCATTCCTTTGTATCAAGAAAACAAATTGATAGCCGGGAGCAGGCAGACAAATCGTCGCCAATGCTACCCTTTCGGCATAGTGATGACTGTTGTGTATGCGGTATGAAAATGAAATACATCGTCCGCGATGCATGATTTCAAACATAGAAAAAGAAAAACAGTAAAATATGACACATGCAGACTCGTGAAAAACATGCTTCAAAATGAATATGTATAAGAGTGCGGATGATAGGAAAGTGTAGGTAGGCGGGTCATAGGAACGAGGTAAAAAGGGAATTTTGAGGAAAAAAGGAGATATTAAAAAAAAGAAACTGCTGATATGATGCTGACCCAGGTTATGCAAGTTGTTGAAGAAAGGGAAATAAATAGAAAACACCCATTAACTGTTTCGAATACAGACCCTCAGGCGGACACGCAAATTTGGCAAAAGATGTTTGCAGCAAAATTTTTATTTTTTGGACAGCATTCTTCGAAGACTGAGGAAGCGACGTTTCGGCTTTTCGGTCGGTTCCGGTGTCGACTGCTCTTTGTCTAGTCAGATCGTAGATCCGTTGACTTCCACGGGCTGGGCTGCGTCCGCAGCAGGGGCGGGAGCCGCTTTGGTCGAAACCGATTCCTCGGGGGCGGCACCCTCGATGACTGGGGCAGCAGCAAGAACCTCTGGTGTGGCTTCCGCACTGTACTTCTGGAAGTTCTCGTTGAAGAGCTGACCCAGTTTGGTGACCTCATCCTTAAAGCTCGCAGAGCCGGTCCAGCTTCTCTTGGGGTTCAGCAACTCGCTAGGAACGTTGGGGCAGGACTTGGGAATGTAGAGGTTGAAGGTGTCGTAGATCTCATATTCGACGTTGGCGAGTTCACCCGAGTGGATGGCATCGAGGATGGCACGAGTGTACTTGAGTGGGCAGCGCTTGCCGCCAGTTGTGCAACCAGCACCAACCCAACCGGTGTTCAACAACCAGGCATTAGCCTTGTTCTCGGCAATCTTGTCAGCGAGCATGCGAGCATAACGCATTGGGTGGAGAGCCAAGAAAGGTTGAGCGAAGCAGGAGGAGAAGGTAGCTTGTGGCTCGGTAACACCATCTTCCGTACCCGCCATCTTGGAGGTGTAACCGGAAATGAAGTGGAACATGGTCTGTTCGGTGGTGAGTTTCGAGATTGGTGGAAGGACACCGCGAGCATCGCAGGTGAGGAGGATGATGTTGGATGGGTGCTCTTCGGCCAGGCATGGAATCTTGGCGTTCTCAATGTATTCAATGGGATAGGCGCTGAGAGGAACTAGTTAGCACAATTCGAGTCTGCAAACGAGCATAGATGAGCTTACCATCGGGTGTTTTCAGTCAAGGTAGAATCATCATAGTCGACTACACGGGTCTCTGGGTTGAAGACAACGTTCTCCAAAACGGATCCGAATCTGATAGCATTGAAGATATCAGGTTCCTTCTCTGCAGACAAGCCAATGCACTTGGCGTAGCACTAGAATTTTGTTAGCGAGATTCCTAACAAATAAGTAGAGTGGATGAAAACATACGCCTCCTTCAATGTTGAACACACCGCGATCACTCCAGCAGTGCTCGTCGTCTCCGATCAATGCACGCTTGGGATCAGCGGAGAGAGTGGTCTTTCCGGTGCCGGACAAACCGAAGAACAATGTAACATCGCCATTGGGGCCTTGGTTGGCGGACGAGTGAAGTGTGAGAACGTTGTGCTTGATGGGCATCTCGTAGAAGAGAACTGTGAAAACACCCTTCTTCATCTCTCCGGCATACTCGGTGCCAAGAATGACCATCTCCTTTTCGGCAAAGTTGATGGCTACGGACGTAGCCGATGTCATACCCTCAGTCCATCTGTTGGCGGGGAAAGATCCGGCATTGTAAATGACATAGTCGGGATGGAAATGCTCGAGCTCCTCCCGGCTGGGTCGGATAAGCATGTTGCGCATGAACAAAGCATGGTAGGCACGTGCGCACACAACCCGGACGTTGATACGGTAACGTTCATCCCAGCCAGCATAACCATCGACCACGTAGATGCGGTTTCTCGTGTTGAGATAGTCGACTGCTCGCTCTCGGTTGATTCTCCAGACCTGCCAGTCGGATAACACGGATTAGCATACGAGGCAATGACGTCATCTCACGTGAAGTTCGGAGAGCCTCCTAGCGCCACACCAAAAAATGCGGGGGAAGCCACACAGCCTCGCCATTGCCAAGGTGACAAGGGGGACAATGAGGGGCGCCAATTCTCGGGAAAATAAAAAATAGGAAAACATGCAGACTTGGCTAGGCAGGCAGTCACACGATCTCTCATGAAGTATGGCAGCAACAACGACGACGAAGCAATGTAGATGGAATGGTACTCACATCTGGTGTCATGGGCTTGTTGACTGGACCCCACCAAATATCATTTTCTGATGACTCTTCACGGACGATTCTCTTGTCAAGAGGTGATCTTCCGGTTTTGGCTCCAGAGTATGCAGTCAGGGCTCCGCTTGATGTGATGGCAGTGCCAGTTTCGTAGACGAGGGCATCTTCGTAGAGGACGGCAACTGAAGGGTTGGCAATCTATCATAGATGGTATTAGTGGATTGTTGGCCAGGTGGGCATTGAGCAGTAGACTTACAATTGAAACTCTCTCATAGTCAATGTGAGCAGACTCGTGGAGCTCCTCCTCGAGTTCTGTGTGACCCTTGCCTGGTCTAGGATGGCAGTTAGCAATCATGATGACTATCAAAGTATTGCTGTGTGAATTTGGGTGGGGATGATTATTGTCATTGTGCCCGTAAACATTGCAGACGGGGTGCTCATATATCTCAGGGGAGAAAAATTTCCCGCCGAGCAATACATGAACATCGACAACAATACCCGCGGTAACAAGGTTCCGCAACAAGTGGACAAGGTAAAAGGAACGGGGACGGGGACAGGGAGTACATACTGGACACCAGTGGGGTGCAATGCAGTACGATTGACAGATGTCGACACCATGTTTCTGAGCGATGTGGAATGGTAGTTTGAATGCTGTTGTTTGGCAATTTGCTGTCGAACAAAATCTGAAGTGAAAGAGTCGAGAGAACGTGGGTGAATGGGGGGTATATTAACGGGAGCACGAGGAGCTGAAGATGCGGGAGCGGAATCCATGATTGCCTCTGGACTCCTACGGGAAACGGAGAGCGTGCGACGAAATTGAATTCACAGCGAGTCCTGCCCTGTCGACACTGGTTAGACCTCCCGTTCCATGCGTCCTTCCCCACAGATGACGGGAGATACCGGGTAATCCAAGACTGCACTGGGCTGTGGCGTAGTATTTTGCAGGTGCTGAACTCCGGACGGCACACACGAAGGGAAGTATGGTAGCAAAGCTGGCCCGAATTAACCCGAGATGGCCCGGGCTGTGCAATTTGGAAGGACGAAAATGGAGTCACAGAAACAGAGTTCTCAAGGGCCTAGAAGTGGATGACGATGTCCCCGGGTGACAGACAGAAAAAATAATAATAATGAAACGTGAAACAGATAATCAGCTGCAGCAACGGCTATTACTTAATCCAGAGGCAGGGTGGAACAGGGTGCGGGAGTGGGCGTGGACTGGACGAATGGAATATCTAGTATCAACGAGTACAGAGATTGATGAAACAGAAGAGTGGACGTCGAGCACGTAGAGCAGCAGAGAGCCTTTTTGTGCTCTTCCTCAGTGTGGCCTCTGACCTTGACCGCTACTTGCAGAGTTCCCCCAGAATGACCAGTGAATCCTACACGTTTCGCATCGAATCACAGGACTATGTCGTTGAGTTTACCAGCGGCGGTTATGTCAGACGGTCGTTCCCTGTTGTGTCGCTGGCCCGGTTTTCTTGCAATGGGCGAGACTGTGGACCGGCTTGACTAAGCGGCTTGTGGCTGGGCACATGATTGACGCCCAAAAGCAAATAATTGAACAAACGGATGTTTTTGACGTGCCATGACACCCTTGGTGCATCGCGTCGGCATGGATGGCCAGGTCAAGGGTGAGTTCCGACTCTGATCAACAGTGCAGTGCAGACCATTATTCCGTAGAACAGCAGCAGGGTCAGGGACCTTGATGATGACGATGTCGGCCAAAGAAGAGGAATCAATGGACGATGGCCTGCAGCACTCCTCATTCTACCAGCACAGAAACGAGATGTCTCACGAAGCTCTACAGACCTCTTGCGCCACGAACAACACTTCTCTCGCCCGAAGTCGCGACAACAACAGCGACAATTGACGATGGAGAGTGCGGAGGCGAATCTCGTGAAGTCGGCAAGCGCCGGAACAAAAGACCAATCAGGAAGGACGGAATGATGACGCTTTTTGCCGCTGGTTGGTCGGCTATACTCCTTGCTTTTCGCCTGCCATTGCGTCATCATCAGTTCGACCTCACTTGTGCTTCTCAGACAACCGCGAAAACAGTCGAGGTCTTCGACTTGGTCGTCTTCCTTTTTTGCTTTTGTTTTCTTGACGCTGTGATAGTTAATGATCGAACTTCTCAACGTGAGATTCGCTAAAATACTACAGAAGCAATTTCAACAGGAAAAAGTCTTCAATGCATGGATCCCGACTCGGGAGAACTCGCGGTTTTGCTGCCCAACCCCATCATTGATCCTTGCATGGGTGCTCTCAAGAAATTTTCACCATCAACATCACGGGCTACCATCGAACCAAATCGAACGATCACCATTCGAGCATTTTCTACGATTACTTCGCCCCTTCAACAACCCCATGCCCTTTGAAACATGCCTCCCGAGCTTTTCTTACAGGTTGCTGGCACCCGGAGACATTCCGTGATGCCAATTGTCTGTGGTACAGCACCTGTTGAAATCCTTTTGCAAATTTTCAGTACCTGAAAGAGGTTCCGGGAACTTGGGGGATTCGCGGCTAGCCGTCCTTAGCTCCCGTCCTGCGTCACCAATCAAGGAAGACCCGATTGACCCTCCTGCCTAAGGATTGGATTGCCTCTACCAATCTCGATGGGTTAGGGAGCATCACACATTGAATACGGAGTACGCAGATGGATTTCGAGAATATGAAAATTTCGAATCTATTCCGCATTCACTTTGCCTTACTGACAATAGGCCATGACGAGATTCCCGCTGATAGCTGTGGTAGTCTTCTCAGGCGACCGTCAATATCTATTCAGGAACACAACACCTCTAAAAATCATGTTTTTCATATGTGATCAACCTGTTACGCCAATATACTTCCATTGGAACCTCTTTTATCGTCCATTTGGCATTTTCATCCGGGCATGATGGTCAGAAGAGGAAGTCGGCCTTTTCTGCCACATGTTACGCTGGTAATAATAGCTCACTGCTATATAGCATGTGTAAGCTTTCCTATTTGATAATGATACACAAACGCCGTGGTACTTGAGGAACATGACAAAAGCTTGACACTACCTCTTGTTGGCTAGCCATGTCGTATATCAGCTGAGGATACTGCGCGCCTAGTACGACATATATGTCCCGACATTCTAAAATGGGACTATGACTAGGCTGTACATACATACCCAGCTCCAACAGAGGCGCAGCTCGCAAGGCACTACAAATTGCACCCCTGTCGACGGATATATGCCCTCTTTAAGAAAAGAATTTTCCCTTTGTACGGAGGAGGGTTCATGATCTCGAACTATGCATAACCGATGGCTTTCTCATATGATTAGACCATCCGCGTATAGCAGGATGATCAGTCACTTGAGCATCGCTATTGTTTACTTACCGGTGAATAGATATTATGGTCGTCACTTGAAAACATACAATAACAACAAAATCTCCTGTGACTACGAAGTACGGAGTAACTGCGGAGCACTCCGTAAATCCAAAGATCTAGCCCTGTGTTCGGAAATTCCACATTCCAGCCCACTCCATCGGCTGTTCTCCATAACTAATCACGTTAACCACCCCAGAGTCGCCGCAAAAAGGAGAAGAAATCTCTTCCTGAGTTCGTGACGATGATTGATCGGCCTTCCCCCGTTTTTCCGGCTATTCACGGAGGACCTCAAGTGACGTTGACGCTAGAGGAATTTTTCGTGGAGTTTTTCCGAAGGGGCAGGAATTTATCCGATGCCCCGGGATTTTCCGACCCATCGGCAAGAGACGGAGAGTGAGTCTCCGTCTGTCCTTGAGGTTGTTTGCAGACGTTTGCATGGATGTTCGGAATTTGACCGCACGGAGTATGGAGGTCAGTTCTTTGATTTCTTTTCTTATGTTTCTGACGAGGAACAAGTAAGAAAAAGATGTCTAAGCCTCAAGATTACATGATCATAGGGGAAGATATCCAAGGACTGTTCGAGTGACATTTTGTCTATCTATGTAGGTATATATTGCTCTTCTAAAAATCAAGAGAGCAGAGGGCAAAGAGGCACAACAGACGGAGTCGACACAATGGGCGTGGGCACTCGCAGCGCTTGTTTGGTATCGCGCAGGGCTGATATGAAATCTCCAAAAGATATAACCCAGGCGTGCATACACCGTGCTCAAAAAGAAAAAAAAAAGCTCGGTTCGGTATATGCAAAAAGGGAGATCATCTACGGAGTAGATACCACCAAAGTCATCTATCAAAAAGGAGTGATCATCTAAACTCATCCATGAACTGCTTGTGGAAGGCCACAATTCTATTGACCCAGTCCGTCCCGGGGGCCAGGAATGTGGTGCGGAAATGATATGTTCCTGGCTTCTGGCCAAATCCGGAACCAGGCACGATGCAGACGCCTGTGGCATCGAGGAGGCGGAGAGCGTAGAACTCGTCGGGTTGACGGCCGGCAGATTCGGCGGCGGCGACGGCCTTGGATGGGAGTGTGATGGTGGGGAAAAGGTACATGGCGCCCTGGGAGAAGGAGGTTAGCGAAAAGAAGCGTTGGTGGTAGAAAGTTTATGGGGGAGAAGTGGTAGGGGGAAGTGGAATATACCTGTGGTTCCTGGCATATAACGCCTTCCATCTGTTTGAAGGCCTCGTACAAGGCGGAAGCACGCTGATGTAATCCGGTCGCGATGCTGTTATACTCCTTTTGATACAGTTCGTAGCTTGGCTCTCCTTCCTTTGGAGGGTTGACCATCAGTTCCATGAGGCACTGGCCGATGACGGGCGGGCAGAGCATGACGCTGATGAATTTGTAGATCTGTTCCACGACTTCGGAATTGAATCCGACAAGCTCAAAGTATCCTCCGCGGTGGCCGCATTCGCCGACCATGCCCTTCGACACGCTGTGCAGGGATGCGAGTTCCACATGGTCGTACTGTCCGGGGGCTTCCTGCTGCAGTTGTCGTAGTCGTTTCTTGAACGATGTGAATTCTCCTTTGAAGATGTTTGTCTGGTAGACCTCGTCGGCGATGATGACGAGGTTCTCTTCGACTGCAATGTCGATGACTTTCTTGATGGCCTCGGGGCTCAGGCATGCTCCGGTCGGGTTGCCGGGGTTGATCACGACAATTGCACGAACGTCAGTGCCGTCCTTCTTGGCTTTGGAGACGGATTCCCTGATTCCATCAATATCTGTGCCCCAGTTATCCTCCTCGTTCAAGTAGTATGGAACGCATCGAGCATTTAGAACAGCCAATGTAGCCGTGTAGAGAGGATACTGCGGAATAGGAACAAGGACGCCGTTGTCCTGACAAGCACTCAGGATGTTGAGGAGAGTAGTCACTCCCGACGACGCTCCGGCAGACAGATAGATCCGGGACGGATCAGCAGGGAAGCCATCGCGCTTCTCCATAAACTTCGCAACGCTCCTTCGAACCACGGGCGACCCTTGGCTCTGGCTGTAAGCACCGACACTCTGCACATCCTTCAGCAGGTATCTCGCACGGTCAATAGCGTCCTGCTTGTATCCAAACGTCGACTTCAACGCCTCCCCGTTCTCAAGCAGTGCCGGGTACTCCAAAAGACTGAGCACTTGTCGGAAGAAGGTAATCGGCTTCTGGTCCAGCTGTTGCGGATTCCCGATATTGGCGAAGATGACCTTGTCAAAGGGTAACGCTTCCCCCTGTTCCAGCTTAACTCTATACTCTTCTGCCCTGACGGCGAGTTCTCCGCGGACGGCATATCTGGCAGCAAGGATATGGGGGTTGATGTTGCCCCGATGGAGGCGACCAGTTGGTAGTGAACCCATATCGCTCTGTGAGTCGGCTGGCTGTGATGTGCGATTTGGATAAGAGGAGGAGAAGGATCTTGGGGTATCTGGCTCGCAATAAATATAGAGGAGAGGAATGATCAGTCACCGATCCTTATTACTAACAAAAATGGAGGGGCAAAGCAGTCATCATCGCGCACGCGGGGGGGAAGGTCATCTCGGGGCCAAAAGGAGCGGGTTGGCGCGGATAGTTCCCATGCCACCTGTCGAATCATGACGCTGCACTACGGAGTACAGAGCATCTTGTGCTGTCGTATTCTCGCACGCAACAAGGAGGGAAAAACGGGCTGGACATACCTGAAAGTCGCTTCGCAGGCCCAGCTGCTGTGAATCGTGGGAATGGTGCTGCGAATCGACCGCCAGATGCACGCTCACGGAGGTGAAGGCGAAGAGGGAGCGCAAAACAGCGAGGGGCCCGGGATAAGGGAGACATGGTTAAGAATTTGGGTTCAGGACCGGGGCCGGTATGCGATGGAGGAGGATCTAACTAGTCAGTAGCACAATAACGATGCTGTCATACTGTGATCTTTTGCTGGGCTCTGAATTGCATGACTTTTTGGATCCTGAACGGGCACGTTTGAGTATCCTTTGCTGCAGGTCGCGTTGTGATGTGACAATGAATGAATTTTTTTTCTCACGAACCTTTTTTTTTGGTGATGGAGCTCCCCCCCAGCACTGAAACGAGTTTGGCTTCGGGTCGCGGGTCTGGTTGATACAATGGTTTGTCAGGGACATCCACAATATCATTTGTTAGAAGATGATATTCTTTAGTGAAGTGGTTTGAATCTGCGGTTTCATTGGCATTTGCTTTACAGCCGTGACCCTCGAGATGCGATAAGATCAAAACTATTTCTCCCAACAGAACAATGATTGATGGTACCGGCGTAAAATTAAGATTTTTTTTCTCTCTTTCGCACATCAACTCATATTCACCTCAAACCCGGAAGAAGCGTAGGAAGCCGGTGGGACTCACGATAGAGAGAAAAAAAAAAAAAAAAACCTGCCGCGTGACAGGCGAGGAAACAGGCCGTCCGTTTCATGTCATGCCGGCGTCGTCGGAGGACACCAGAATATTTGATCACCTGATAGCTGCTTAGAACCCAGCCTCCGCCGTTTCGCAGTCTGACTCGACTCGACTCCGTTCTGACGATGAGGAGGAATACGAAAAAGTACTCGGAGAAGAAGAAGGCGATTGACGAGACAGCACTAACTACTACTAACTAGAGTCAAAACTCCTTCACGCCAACCCACAAAGCATCGATCGTGGACTTTTGATGACTCTAATAATAGGAACAGTAACGACCTGACTACGGGATCATGGGAGCAAGTTTGGTTTTATTTTTGTGAGAAAAGCTTCGCTTGAGAACTGGCATATCAGAAACATCCCTCTTCTGGTAACCAACTATTAGTCGCGTTTTCTTCCTTCCGTCTCACCAGCACATCACATCAGAACCCGATTTTGTGGGCAGCCTATCCAAATAACTAACTAATGGATTGTGTCTGTCGGCGGATTCTGGGTCTTCGTCATACTACTGCTCAGCGGGGGAGGATCAGGAAGATTTGCGCCCATTCTCGCGTGTTGGAAGGTCCCCATCATATAGTTTAGATCTGATATGCCATCCTTTTTAGTTTTTTTCGAAACCGGCGGGAGGTGTAATTTTTATTTTTTTTTGATAGTTCTATATTTAGGACATGTTCACCGGACAATACAGTGGTTGGTGATGATAATTCGCCCAGCTGAGCATATTGGCTAATATTCGGTTTCCAACCACGGATGCGATGGTGGTGTGTGGACAGTGAGAGAAGGATTTACTGCTACCTCTGGATGTGAGTGTGCAGAGAGGCATTGCATTCTGCGAATCAGCTCCGGGATCGGGATCGCTTCGTGATTTTTTTTTCCCCAAAGGTCCTGAAGAAATCGTAAGTTTTACACACCGGCAATCACACTACTGAGAATTCGTAGCAAAGTCCCAAAAATATACCCGAGCAGAGCACAAATCTTCGATCCGGTTCTTCCCCTTGCACGTCATCCAACGGGCAAAACCGTGAATAGTCGATGCTTACTCCGTACTTTGTGGATGCAGCTCCTCCTCCCTCGAGGTCGCGGTCTCGATGGATCCAAGGCTACGACCTTGAAGCACAGCTACTGCTACTCCAGCGTCCTACGTTGAAACGTCCAAGTCCAATATTGTGAACATCGTGGCTGATTGATGCAGCTAGACAAGCAGCAGCAGCAGCAGCAGCGAGTGCAAGGGCGGCGACTTCTGACCGCGTCTGAACGGAACCACTCATCCGAAACAGGACAGCGTGATTGGCCACTTTATCCTTTCCTAGATAGGACTAGTGCAGCAAACGGAAGAACAGATTTGCCGATAATTACCCGCTCCAGGTCTCGTATTGTATCGTTACGCATTCTGGCCTGGTCAGGTCATGCTGTGGTCATCGACTCGAGGGCAGCAGGAATGCCGCCGTTGCAACTCGAGCTCGCGTGGATTGCGCATCAAGACTCGATGATGGTGATGTCGAGCACGGAGTATTGGAGTGGTGAGATCACCAAACCCTATATGCCAAGTCCCGATGGCCACAAGGTTTGGGTCGTTTACGTGGTTGACTGGATGGATCCTTCGGGAATCGGTGTGGGCTTTTCCTCCTCGCCTTGGGAAGCCTAAACTTCTGTAACTTTAAAGAGGAGAGCCCGTTGCTAAATATAGGACGAACCGACGAACATCACGAACAGCGGGAGTTTCGGGGGAACGAAAACGATGCGTTTCGTACGCCCTGTTCGTTCATGGTTTTTATTTTTTTTGCGCTTGTTGTTCCAAGGCCAGGTCCAAGAGAACAATGGGTTGTTTTTTATTCTCTAATCACCACCACCGTGGTCGATTGTAGTCCTTCACCGTCATCTGCTCTGGTCATTCTGTGTTCGGTTCTCCAACTCAGGTCAAGCATGGAAGAGCCCTGTTGCTACCTCGTCACGCGGCAAGAATTGGCGATATCTTCTCTGGAGTGTTACGGAGTACCATACCGCCCAAAAGGGCCCAGATACTAGTAAAAATCGTAGGTAGCAAGCTCTGTACCGGCTAGTACCCGATCAAAGTACCGGGGGCTGCTTCATCGCAGATAAGCAGAAGCAGAGGGGAGGGCCCGGAACGGAGAGAGGGAGGGAGAGAGTGTGACAAACGAGGAGTGACCAGCAAAGAAGTGGCGCCAAGACTTGCCAGCTGGGAGAATCGCGGACCGAAAGCAGCGCAGAAAAAGAGAGAATGTTGTTCCCGGGGCGAAGGCAGTGCATCCAGAGCGTAACATGGGGAGCGTTGTCATCAAGGGACTCTGTTCTCCGTACTCCCTCCGTACAGACACCACATCCTGTCGAGACACACAATAGTCAGAGCTCTGGTGGTGTGTTTCTCAAATGCCAGTGCGACACGATGACAGCTGTGGCTCTACTCTGCCCTGCCCTGCCGCGTTCTCTTTCCCTTCCCCCCAAGCTCCTCTGGAAGCTCATCCTGTTTCCTTTATCTTGTGGTGCTCAACCTGGGACACGCTACGGCCAGCTAGCCGGTCCTGCGAATTATTACGGATCTGTGGTTAGTTCGTTTCGTATCGAAGATCCGACTTGAGCAAGCGGACTGGGCCTGCGTATCGTCCTGTAACCCGAGCACCACGCTGTATCGCGTTTGGGCTGGAGTGGGTCTGCTGGCCGACGGTGATTGGGGACGAGGGTCGAGGGCGCGGTCTGATTCGGCCAGGTGGTGTGTTTGTGTCTGTTACGGCGCGGTATGGGGAACGTACGGGCTGGTGATGGGCGTCTTTTTCCTTCGCTTGTCGAGAGTTGCTTGCCCCTAGTTGAATACCCACCACAGTTTGGTTGTCACGTTTCGCTGTGTTGAAGCTGTCCGTTTTGGCTTGTGGCGGGGGTGGAGCGTACTGTAGCATTCCAGAAAATACCTAACGCGAGCAGAGGGCTCGTCATAAGAAACGCATAATAATATCACCACCACCACCTCCACCACCGCCTCTCTCTCTTCTCTCCTTCTCCCGACTCTTCTTCTTTACTTTCTCCTCTCTTCCCTTCATCCTCATCTCTTCCCCTCCCCCACTCCCCACCCCCCAAATCATGACGCTTTGAAGTACCATCGCTTTCACCTTCGTTCATCAACTACCAACACACACTCGCTTTTCGACGAATTTACGTTCGCTACTTGCTTTTGTGCTTTTCCGATCCAGAAAACGGCAGAATATATAATCTATCTATCTACTACTCCTACTTACTACTAGTACATAATATCGCATCGCTTTAATCCGTGCTCTCCCGCTGGGAACATCTCACTCGCTCTCCCCACCTCGTCGCTGTTCTTTTGCCGCAATCCCGATACAAGCTATCGTCGACGGTGTTGGATCATCGAGGAAGAAAATCGAAACAAAAAAGAAAATTTACATCAGAGGAAGACTGTTTGACAGAAAGTTCGCTGTCAGTGACGAAAACAAGAAGACCTACAACAAGAACAACCGATCGCTAGACTTCCAATTCCATCAATCGCTTGTTCCTCACTAGATTTCGCGTGTTGTGGATATCCGTCGGTTGATCAAGTATCTGCAGGCTAGCGAGGATCAAAGACACCGTCAGCAAATTTATCTGTTTGGAAATTCAATTGTTGGGAAACACGTCCATTTCGTCTCAACAAGAGGCACAATTCCTCTAACAGTGAGACTCACTGAAGTAAGTCCTTTTCTCTATTCTTTTTTTGCACTGTATCAGAGATCCAAAGTTATTTGGCCTCGAGTTTCGTATCATTGGGTGGTAGCCGCAATGGTTGCCGCATACCATGGTTCTCGCTTGTCCCTGGTTGATATCGATCCAGCTAACGTTCTTTTACAGAATATTGAGTTTCTGACACCTACTTGATTCAGATCGACTGTTGATTTGGTCTTCCCCCTGTTTATTCACTCGGTAAGCTTGCACCAACGAGATCATGCAGCTATCCGCTTGATGGAATTTTAATGGATCTCAATGCTAATCTGCGCTTAGCTTGTTCTGTCGCGCATTTCTGTTGTCAGTCTTCCGAAACACTTCAACTGGCTTGTCTTTGAAGTGGGAAATCTCAACGGCTGTCAGGACATTGTCCGTGTTGTTGCTGGAAAAATTTACGACATACATCTACTTCTGCCCGCGCGTCCTGGATGTGTTAGCTCGCGGGCTTTGTTTGTGACCTTGCGTTTTGTTGAGACTGAACAAGTCTCTCTACGTCACTCGCTTTGTTTTGGAGGCCTTGGTTGCTTCTTGAGGCATATTGAAATTCCTCTTTTTCGGAGATCACTGCATCTCAGTCACTCGCTTATTAAACCGGATCTGTTCTTGTTGCGTATATTCGCAACACCGTCATCCTGGCGTACTCAAAGGGACTTTCTTCTCAGGTACGTTTTTTCCGTGTCTCTCATGATCCGTTCGTTCCATATCTGTTTCGTCCGTCTAATTCTGACACTGTTTGCCATTGGAATAGTTCGACCTGGATTTCCAGTCGCCCCTGATTTTCGACGAAACAGTCGATTTTTCTGATCCAGAGGAGTCACGGTTCGTGGGAACATTCTCAGACGGCCTTTTGGCCAAATCTGGCGATTTGTTGTCCATGTCGGCGTACGAAAAATGCCAACCAGCCGATCTATTCGGTTAGTATTTTCTCCTTCCAGAGTACCGACCTGATTTTCAAAAACTGACATCCATGTGCAGACTATGATGGAACGACTGGAGCTCTCCGGCAAGGGGCGTTGCCTGCATATGCCCAGGAGCCATACACTGGGCAGATCTTCACACCCGTGCTTGAAAGCCACCCTGTCTCGGATGACGAAAGTATCCACTATGTGGCCAACAGCGGATATGCGGGATCCCCTTTCGATTTCCCACGCTCTCCAAGCTTAGAGATCCCCTCTCGGCTGGCACCCGAGATTAGCTCCTTCGAGCCATCAAGTGGGAAGCAAGGCGTCAAGATGTCAGTCCAAATACAGTCTACTGTCGACCTTCTCAGCCCGGCTCCATGGAAATTCTCTCTCACTTTCGGCTCGTCCCGCTGCGAATGCTCCATCACACCTTTAGACGCTGAAGACCCTCTATACCAATACGTGCTTACGGCTCAGACGCCCTCGTTTTTGTCGACAAAGTCCTCGTCTCTTACAGTTCCCGTGCAGTTGGCGATGGATGACCCTGATGCTCCTGCGACTCACGTCGCACAAGTCGGCGTGTTCACCTACGAACAGTGCCTTGAAGCCATCTCTCCACAATCTCGGAAGAGAAGATTGTCTTGTGGTTCAGATGACACATCCGCCTCGAACAGTTCGGCATCGGTGAAACACCTGAGAGTCAAGAGCAGTCCCAGGAACTCAGTGTACGCGGAAAGCTTGTCCACATCTCCCTACTCTTCGTACCTTCCCACGCCTACATCGATCAACGGTTATCCTGCCCATCAGCAGCGCGTTCCATCTCCGCTCCCACACGTGCAATTGGATGTATACAACAGCGCATCCCAGTCAAGAGTCAAGGCACCATCTCCGCTTGCTTCGTCCTGGAGCCCAGCTTTCCCTGACAGCACCATTGCCGACTTCAACCCGCAGTACAATGTGACTACCCTTTCTCAAACTCAGGGGCTGCCAATGACCGTCCGGACTGGCCAGAATCCCACACTCATTCGAACTTCAACCATTCAACAGTCTCTCGCCAACACTAGCTGTGGACCTCAGACCCAGCCTTTCAACCCCTATGGGATGTATCCTTCAAAGGCAGTTCTAAAGTTGAATGGTGACCTTGATTCCATGGCAGACAACTGGACGAAAGAGGAGCAGGATTCGCAGAGACGCCTTGTGCAATTCTCGCGTCAGCAGACCGGCAGCACGATCCTTGCCGATTTCAAGCCTGTCACTCCTGCTGAACGGGTCCCGAACAGCATATGCATCAGCTGCATCTACTGGGCCGGCAAGAAGGAATGCTTTGTCACGAGCGTTGACACCATCTACCTTTTGGAGTCGCTCGTTGGCGTGCGGTTTACTGTGGAAGAGAAGAACCGCATTCGCAGAAACCTCGAAGGTTTCCGCCCGCTGACCGTCTCCAAGGCCAAGCCGGAAAGTGAGGAGTTTTTCAAAGTCATCATGGGGTTTCCGAATCCGAAACCGAGAAACATTGAGAAGGACGTCAAGGTTTTCCCATGGAGGATCTTGGCACATGCGTTGAAGAAGATCATCGGAAAATACGTAAGTTGATATCTTCTGTTCAGAAACTCTTGAAACGATTGGGGCTAATCTCGTTTGTAGTCTGCGAGCTATTCCTCGACTGCAGGAACTCTTCAGGCGCCACTGGCCTCCAACTATCCTCTCAATGGCAACACCAATGTCAACATGGAGTATCACTCTCGGTCCCCGCAGCTCGGCGCGTCTAACGTTCATCCTCACTTCCATTCCCACGTGTATGGAAGTCAGCAACAAGTCACCGCCGGTGGGCCAATGCGAGTGGTAGTCCCTTCGACCGACGGGCAGCAGCATGCGGCCTATCAATTCCACCCCAGCCAACACCGACAGCCGCTTCCGCCAGCCATGATCCCCCGCCACAGCTCGTTTGATTTCAATGCGTATATCAACAACAGTCCGGTTTCTTCCGCCGCCTCGAACCCTCAAGCGCTCGCTTATTCGCCGTATCCGGGGCATCAGGGACACCCTGGTCATCCGGGACATTTTGGGCGAGAGGCTGTTCATTCTCCTTATGCTGCAATGGGCCATGCGCATACTGGTGCCTAGACCTTTATAATCACCTTCCAACTCACATTCTCCTCCGTCCGCCGTCTCTTGAATCGCCCTTAATCTAATCTTGTTTTGTACTGCATAGCGGTTTGTATTTGTGCGTGTTTTTGCCCTGTTTTGCCTTTTGCGAGCGACTTCATCTTTGGAAGATGCTGGTCCCGTCAGTCGCTCCTTTTAAAGACGTCCGATGCACTTATTATCATCATGGTCACGAATTTCCTTCAGCCACTCCTTTGACGACCTTTTCAGAAACAAGCGCGGCGTTGGGTGGGCCTATGCTGTTCAAGTTTTGTTACCCTGTCTTATGATTCCCCCCCTGGTCATGTCTCTCTCCTTTATGCTGATGGCCGGCGGATAGCGTCGTTACGACGTGTCAGTTTTTGTTGTTTTGTCCTTGAGGAGTTATGTCTCCTACGTTTTAATCATCATCCGTCCTTTTTCCGCTCCATGGGCAGAAATCATTAATTACTTACCCTCTCCGCTACACCTCACATTCTGCCTTATGGTGTTTGTGTTTTTAATAGAGCATTTTTTCTTGTCTGTCTTGTGTGGTTTCAGCGAAGCTTGTTTCTGGATCAGGCCGGATTTTGCACGCATTTATTTGCCATGGGAAGGAAAAACGGTACATTCCTTTTTTTTTTTTTTTGGTCTTAGCATCAGCCACTCCTTTTGTTGTTGAGGACTACAGTATTACACTTGCATTGCATCGGATTCTGGGTACGGGACTTTTGAAATGGGCGTCTTTGTTTTATTGCGAAAAGTGGTGTTCTTTTGCTTGTTGACTTTTGATTTTGCTGCTTTGATGTCTTCGCTTTGCTTTTGATATTTTAACTGCTAGTACTAATCGTTTTTCTAATGGCGATTTGTTTGCTGCTGCGAATTTTATTTTTGTCGCAAGGGATCTTAATACAGAACATTGGGGACTTTATTTGAAGACGTTGATATATCATGGGAGTTAATAAGAGAGAGACTCAATAGTTAGTTTATGGACTCAATTTATCTATCTTGTGTTAATTATTAATCTCTTGATCGTCATCGGCATGTTGCTGCCGTAGTCCTGTAAAGTACTATATCTGATCGACTGTGCATCCGTGATCAGCGCTGGTCGTGGGTGAAACCAACCAGTCAAAGACACCACGCTTCGCGAAAGCACTGCTTGCTTTCCTCTGCATCTTAACTTTTAAATCTGTCGAGATTCGGTGTTTTGGTTACAGGCCAAAGACTTAGTATCCAAGCCGCGTCCTGCGAGGCCTTGACCCATCCAACATTATACACATAGCACCCACCACCGACAATCGCACCCCAGAATAAAACCCGGAAGAACAACACGATCCAAAACGTGATCACTCGCCGCGCGTAATCAAGTATCTTGAGCGACAGAACGAGGACAATTAAAAAAATCAAGAGCGAGTAGAGGTCCGGAGGAGAATTGATGAGCGTGGTTATCGGGTTCATGGCGTATGGCTCGGCGTAGTTGATGCGGAGATTCTGGAAGTGATCGTGGGCGATGGATGCGTATGAGGCTATCTGGAGGTATAGGGACGGTGGGATGGTTTGGCGGAGGATTGTGTGAAGGGTTGGGATGATGTACTCTGGCAGCACAACACCATGCGCGGTTAGCCAGCAGAGATATCAGGGTGCGGTTGTATTCATTCTACCTTCAATGGCTTCCATTCTAACAACAGTATATATGCCACTCGTGTCCGAAATGAATCGAGATATTTGCCAGCCAAAACGCGGCTGGAAACGCGAAGAACGCGCCTAGATATTCAACCAGCAAGTTTCAAAATAGGCGTACAATAGTTGTAGCAAAACAAGTGATAACTACTGGGATGTAGTCGCGTTATTCAGTAGCACTGGATGCAATGTGTCATGTTGAGCATCAAATGTGGTGGCGATGAGATTCTTCGTCTTTGCGTTCCTGGCTAAGCTAACTAGCGAGCTGAACCACAAAAAGCAATATTGGTCGGCAATGGGCTGCGATTCGGATTTGCTGAGGCGGGGAAAAATCTGTTATCGTCGCAAGCGTGATTTGATGCGAGGCCGGCTTTCTGAGAACGCAGAGCAGAGTGACTCACCTCGAGATATTCACCTCTGGATATTCACCTCTTCTGGCACTCGTTTTCTTCCCTTTCGTCTGATTCCTGAGAGCGTTCGTGATTCTTTCTAATACTCTTCATTTTCTTGAGTTGCCTCGCTCCATAAGAACCTCCCCCGCAGTGCCGCCCTCTCTCTCTCTCTCTCGACTGAACAAAGAAATCTCCACGAACTATTAGCTGGATAGACGGACGGATCGACGGAGACTGATCAACAAGACAACACAGTCATCACCATGGAGGGCCTCAAGCAGACGTTTGCACAGTGCAAAAAGGAAGGCCGCTCTGCGCTGGTGGCGTATGTCACCGCGGGGTACCCTCGTCCCGATGAGACGCCGGATATCATGTTGGGCATGGAGGAGGGAGGAGCCGGTACGATACTATTCTCTAGCAATTGAAAGAAATCCAAAGAGAAAATACTGTTTGCCAGATCTGTCTGCTAACTCAGACCTTTGCCGTCTACTCTAGATATCATCGAGCTCGGCGTGCCGTTCACAGACCCCATCGCCGATGGCCCGACCATCCAGCGCGCAAACACGCAAGCGTTGCAGCATGGCGTGACGATTACCTCTGTGCTGAAGATGATCCGCACCGCGAGAGATCGAGGACTACGGGCTCCAGTGCTGCTGATGGGGTATTACAATCCGCTTCTGCGATATGGAGAGGAGAGGATCTTGAAGGATGCGAACGCTGCGGGAGTCAATGGCTTCATCATGGTGGATTTGCCGCCGGAGGAGGCTGTTCGGTTTAGAGATTTGTGCAGAAGGGAAGGGTAAGTTTTTTGTTATTCCTTTTATTTACTTTTCTGAAGGGGTAGCAGTGTTGATTGACGTATGCGTTACTGGTTAGGCTTTCATATGTCCCTCTGATCGCACCGGCGACTTCGGACTCGAGGATGAAACTCCTTTGCAAAATTGCCGACTCCTTCATCTACGTCGTCTCGAGGATGGGTGTGACTGGCGCCACGGGCAGTTTGAGCTCGGGTCTGCCGGAGCTCCTTGAGCGGGTTCACAGCTACTCGGGAAACATCCCAGCGGCAGTCGGATTTGGCGTGAGCACACGAGAGCATTTTTTGAGCGTGCAGGAAATTGCAGAAGGTGTGGTGATCGGGAGTCAGATGATTAGCGTGCTCGGGAATGCACCCGAGGGACAGCGTCGACAGAAGATTAAAGAATACTGCTCTAGTGTTACCGGACGAACGGTCGACCGCAGCAGTCTTTCTGATCCTATGACGAGGGAGGTCGGACTCACCGAAGCTATTTCTGAAGCTCAAGAACCGACCGGTGCACATGCAGACAAGGTTATCAAGGAGTCGTCCACTTCAGGACCCGGGCTCGGTGATCAGCTTGAGGCACTCAATGTCACTGGAGATCCCGCTGCGATCCCCGCGCGCTTCGGAGAGTTTGGCGGCCAGTACGTCCCGGAGTCGCTGATGGACTGCCTTGCCGAACTAGAGGCTGGATTCAATGAAGCCAGGAACGATCCTAAGTTCTGGGAGGAATATCGATCGTACTACCCCTATATGGGCCGGCCCAGCAAGCTGCATTTGGCGGAGCGCCTGACGGAACATGCGCGCGGTGCTAATATCTACATCAAACGCGAGGATCTGAACCATACAGGCAGCCACAAGATCAACAATGCACTCGGCCAGGTCTTGCTTGCACGTCGCCTTGGCAAGAACCGAATCATTGCAGAGACGGGAGCCGGTCAGCATGGCGTGGCCACAGCAACCGTGTGCGCCAAATTCGGCATGGAATGCGTGGTCTACATGGGCGCCGAGGACGTCCGGCGTCAAGCCCTCAACGTGTTCCGCATGAAACTCCTCGGGGCCTCCGTCGTCGCCGTCGAAGCTGGCTCGCGAACGCTCCGTGACGCCGTGAACGAAGCGCTGCGCGCCTGGGTCGTCGATCTCGCCACGACACACTACGTGATCGGCTCCGCCATCGGGCCGCATCCCTTCCCCACCATCGTGCGCACATTCCAATCCGTCATCGGCGAAGAGACCAAAGTCCAGATGCAGGAACTCACTGGCCGCCTCCCCGACGCCGTCGTCGCCTGCGTGGGCGGCGGCAGCAATGCCGTGGGCATGTTCTACCCCTTCGCCAACGACCTCAGCGTCAAACTGTACGGCGTCGAAGCCGGCGGTGACGGCGTCGAGACGGGGAAACACTCGGCCACGCTCTCCAGCGGCACCAAGGGCGTCCTGCACGGCGTGCGCACGTACGTGCTGCAAGATGAGCATGGCCAGATCTCCGACACGCACTCCATCTCCGCTGGACTGGACTATCCCGGTGTCGGACCGGAACTGAGTTCGTGGAAGGACAGCGCGAGAGCGGAGTTTGTGGCCGCGACGGATGCGCAGGCGCTGACTGGGTTCCGGACCATTGCGCAGCTGGAGGGTATCATCCCCGCGCTGGAGTCGTCGCATGCGGTGTATGGGGTGCTGGAGCTGGCGAAGACGATGGGGAAGGGGAAGAATGTGGTGCTGAATCTGAGCGGGAGGGGTGACAAGGATGTGCAGAGTGTGGCGGATGCGTTGCCGGTGATTGGGCCGAAGATTGGATGGGATTTGAGGTTTTAGATGAGTTTCTATCAGTGGGACATACAGTATTATGGGATATACAGTAGAAAGGGAACTGTTCTGCTGTGTGGGCGGAACATCTTTCGGCATCATTGGGCAAAAGAATAGAATACCAGCTTTAGTTCAGCGTTTCGGATAATAAATGGCTTTCGGTTCTTGTCAATATTTTCAGATGTTTCTAAAGAGCAGCGGACATGATATCTTACTGCTATGATCGAGTCTTTGCGCTGCAACGTTCATCGTGAAAGTCAATGATCCCACGATCCATCGCCCGCGCGGTCCCGCCGATACTGGGCAAGTATGCCGAATGCTGTCAAAACTTGCATCTGCTGTGTGTTTCTCTGCTTGAGATGAGATTATCCTGAACGTGCACTCGCTGCTACTTCTGACTGACATAGAGACTGACTGACAATGGTTGGCATCGCTCTTCTCGGAGCTGGCTTGATTGCACGGCAAGGTAAGATCAGTGCCCAAAGGCAGCATTGGACAAGAAGGACTCTAACATCAGCATTCTATCAGCTCATGTTCCCGCCTTACTCGAGAACCGCGCAAACATCCTCGCCATCTACTCCCGCTCAACCAAATCCGCCCTCTCCCTCGTCGACGCCATCACAGCCGCCGGCGGCGGCAACACCTCCAGCATAGGTATCTACTCCGATGAGCAACCCGATCAACCCCTGCGCGCTCTCCTCGCCCGCCAGGACATCCACGCCGTCATCATCATGCTCCCCATCCTCGTGCAGCCCGACATCGTCCGCCAATGCCTCGCCGCAGGCAAACACGTCCTATGCGAGAAACCCATCGCCAAAGACGTCGCGACCGGCCGCGCCCTCATCCAAGACTACGAAACTACATACGCACCGCAACACCTCGTCCTCTCCATCGCCGAGCAATTCCGCTACGACCTGTCGTACGCACGCGCCCGAGACATCGTGGCGAGCGGTGCCATCGGCACCCTGCAGCATGTGCATGCGCGCGTGTGGAATGATATACGGGCCGAGCCGAACAATAATAAATACTACGAGACTGCCTGGCGGCGGGAGCCCGGGTACCAGGGCGGATTCATCCTGGATGGCGGGGTGCACTATGTCGCGCTGATGCGGATGATTGCTGGGCAGGAGATTGTGGAAACGCAAGGGCTGGCGACGCAGGTGCATGCGCATCTGCCGCCGGTGGATACGGTGAATGCGGCGATGAGGTTTGCGGGCGGTGCGGTGGGGTCGTTGAGTGTGTCGTTTGCGTCGGTGAAGAGGGTGTTTGAGTTTGTGTTTGTGGGATCGGGGGGCGTGTTGACGGTGATGAATGCGGGACCGGGGAGGAGGAGGGATACGAGGTTGGTGCTGGAGAGGTTGGAGGGAGAGGATGGTGTGCCGCGAGAGGAGGTGCTGGATGGGAAGGGGGTGTATGAGGAGATCAAGGCGTTTTTGAAGACTGCCGAGTCGGGGCAGTGGGATCCGAGGGGGAGCCCGTGGGAGGCGCTGGCTGATGTTGCGGTGGTCGAGAGTCTTTGCTCAGGAGGCGGGCGGATTGAATCGTATGTCTGAACACCGTGCCAGTCTGGCTGTCTTCACTCATGGTCGTCTTCTGTAACTATCACGATCTCGCGATATCAACATCAAGAGCCGCATGAGTGTTCAGTAGAAAGATATTCCGCTCCGCAATTTTAGTAAGCATGTCATGTGATCGGAATGGAACTTAAATATTCCGGCTTACGTCATAATTGGCGGGGAAGTCATCTGATTGGCCCGCGTTCCCAGCTTCACGAGCTCACCACGACCCAGAGCTGGCCGGCGACATCACTCCTCCATCCAACTCTGGCAATCCGTGCCTGACAGTCTGTTCACATACTCCTTATAAGTCGCACACTCGAGCCCGACTGCTTTGCTCACCCCTTCACCATGGCGCCGGAGCTCGACGATCTCCGGATGAAGTCCGTCCAGCCACGCCTGCGGTACAATACCGTTGGAGGTATCAACGGCCCTCTTGTAATCCTCGATAATGTAAGATGCGACCCATTCCCTTTAGCACACTGTCCAGTACATGGCGGCTGATTTATGGATTGTGTGCTTAGGTCAAATTCCCTACATATAACGAAATCGTGTCATTAACGCTGCCTGATGGATCCGAGAGATCGGGTCAGGTCTTGGAAGCGAGGGGTACGCTTGACGTGATGACCGTGGACTGTGCAGGGAAACACTGCTAACGTGGATTGATTGTGTGCAGGAAACAGGGCCGTCGTTCAGGTGTGTCATGCGAGGAGCGATCGAGGTGTTGTATGGGACGGAGAGCTGATGTAGATGGGATACGATCTAGGTGTTTGAGGGGACACCAGGCATCGACGTGAAGAAGGTTCGGTCAAGGACTCTTGTCCAATTTCTGCTGTGGGACAACAGTTGCTGATTATGTGAAAGACCAAAGTCGAATTCTCCGGCCACAGTCTCAAACTCGGCGTTTCGGAGGACATGTTGGGACGGGTGTTTGATGGTTCCGGTCGTGCGATTGATAAGGGCCCCAAGGTGCTTGCTGAAGACTATCTTGATATCAACGGCAGTCCCATCAATCCCTATTCACGAGTAAGTGGAGATCATTCACCGACGTGCTGTGGTGTGCTGGTCCGCTGACCCGTAGTGCAGACATACCCCGAGGAGATGATCTCGACAGGTATCTCCGCCATTGACACCATGAACTCCATCGCGCGTGGACAGAAGATTCCTATTTTCTCAGCTGCTGGTCTTCCGCATAACGAAATTGCTGCTCAGATCTGTCGTCAAGCTGGTCTTGTGAAACCAACAAAAGATGTCCACGACGGGCACGAGGAGAACTTCTCTATTGTTTTTGCGGCCATGGGTGTAAACATGGAAACCAGCAGATTTTTCACACGAGACTTCGAAGAGAACGGTAGTATGGAGCGTGTTACGTTGTTTTTGAATCTTGCCAATGACCCTACGTAAGTACACGGCCCACCAGCAGTCATGAGGTTCGCAGACTAACGAGGTACCAGAATCGAGCGTATTATTACTCCCCGTCTCGCATTGACCACCGCGGAATATTATGCATATCAATTGGAGAAGCACGTTCTCGTAATCTTGACTGACCTTTCCGCCTACTGCGATGCTCTCCGTGAAGTGTCAGCGGCCCGTGAAGAAGTGCCTGGTCGACGTGGTTATCCAGGTTACATGTACACTGACTTGTCGACGATTTATGAACGAGCTGGTCGTGTAGCGGGACGTAATGGCTCTATCACTCAGATTCCAATTTTGACCATGCCCAACGACGGTACATTTTCACCCCATCCATTTCATAATTTTCTATGGTGCTTACTCACTCTGTCTGCAGATATCACCCATCCCATTCCTGATTTAACAGGATACATCACCGAGGGACAAATTTTCATTGACCGTCAACTATACAACAAGGGTATCTACCCGCCGATCAACGTTTTGCCATCTCTCTCGCGTCTCATGAAGTCGGCTATTGGCGAAGGACGTACTCGTAAGGACCATGGCGATGTCTCCAACCAGTTGTACGCCAAATACGCCATTGGTCGTGATGCAGGTTCGTTCCCCCTCTCCGTCTGTTGTAACACAGCGAGCATGCCACTGACACATCATTTCAACCACAGCCGCCATGAAAGCCGTCGTTGGCGAAGAGGCTCTGTCAGCCGAAGACAAACTCTCTCTCGAATTCCTCGAAAAGTTCGAACGCACGTTTATCGCCCAGTCGCCGTACGAGTCCCGCACGATCTTTGACTCGTTAGATATCGCATGGAACCTGCTCCGTATCTATCCCAAAGACCTGCTGAACCGAATTCCGAAGAAGATCATCGATGAATTCTACCAGCGCTCGGCGAAGCCCCGGACGGCGACAAGAAAACCAACCAAAGACACAAGGGACACTAGCGGTGGAGACGCGACTGCTGAAGGGAATCTCATTGATGCGTAAGCGGTGGCTCACTAACTGGTCAGATGAGGACGAGTGTTGTTGGTCCCAAATCTCATTCTAGTGCCAATATCCCTTACTGTTGTTTTCTTGGATAAATTTGGAGTTTATCATCATTGTTGTTGCTGTATGTATTTTGCTTCTTGCGAGTTGGGATGAAAATGATTAGACTTCTCGTCCTGTTGATCTCTCTCTCAGAGTCTGCTTTTGGTGGAAATGTACACACGCAACAGCAACAGTTATCTTCAGAGTGACACAGGCAATAACTGCATTGGGATACTGGTGGTGCACAGTTTGGCAAGTCAAGTGTTGGGGGCACGTCCGACTCCGAGTGGTCAGTTCCATGCCCTGGTCTCTCAGCCCTGTCCTGTTTTTGTCTCCGTTGATTCGATATTATGTGTGCAGTGCACGACTCACGAAACAACAACACACCATCAGCCGCATTGATCGGCCACGCCGGGCACTCCAATCATTGCTGAGGGATTTGCACCAGTCTCGGGTCTCCAAGCGTTTCAGTTGGGCATTTTGTCGGCGCCAGCCCAGCAGCCAGCCAGCGTGCGCCGCGATATTTGCTTCTTCTCGCCAAGAATAATAATGTCCGCGAGTCTGAGCCTCTGAAGTGATCATCGAGTGTGTGTGTGTCCATGTCACGTCAAGCTACGACAACGCACCAAGGCTCTCAGCGGTACATACTCCGTACACATTCCACTTTTGCCCTTCAAGAAGAGCCAGACAAGACCAGGACCCAGTCCGGAGATTGTGAGGCCGCTGGCCAATTGTTTTGTAGTCCTTTTCTTGCGCCCAGAGGTTGGTTGTTCATGTGTGTTTTTTGAGTTCCGCCAGCCATTTTTGTATTTCTCCACGCAAAACGCACAGGCCGGACGATCCTCCCCAGAGAAGCGCGCGAGACGGACCGTCGACGGTCGTCGCTGTTTGTCGGTGCGGCCGTTGGAAAGCAAAAAAAGGAGGACGACTGTGAGTAATGTATCATTGAGCCCAGATCTGTTTTACGAGGTGGAATGCGACGCCCAGCTTGAAGGATTCCAATCCTGACAAACAGATCCCTGCTGCATGCTCGAATTGAAGAACTTTATACGGAGGATTTTCTGGGTTTTTACTATCTGAACGCGATTCTTCCGTGTCCCGACTCCCGACCCATCGACAGTGACAGTATCGTGCGGGCTAATAATTTGATCAATGAAGGTTAGAGTTGTATGCATACGACTCTGCTAACAGATTGAGCACCTGGCAGGCAGGGATACATAAACAGAATCCCGGGTACAGAGACAACGGAGTGAACTAACGAGACCGTTCAGAACCAGGTACCTGGAGGCGAAGAAGCAACGTGAACCCATGGCAGTGCGGGTGGCTCTGCTTTTTGACAGCCTGACTCAAGAGGAGACACGAGGGAAAAGAACGGAGAGATTTCCAGAAATCCGTCTCTCATGCCCATAACTATGTTCCATCCATCCCTGCTTAACCTGCTGCTGCTTTGATCATGTCACCGCCGGTGGCCTAAGGCCCTCTTCTCTCTTGTCCCTTTTTCCGCTTGCACTCTTGGGTTGCTGACCGTTCTGCAGATCTTTGTCAAGCGCGCTTTTTCCCTCTCTCGCTCTCAATCTCTCGCTCTCTCTTTCTCTCTCTCTCGCTCGTTTTTTTCTCTGTCTTTGTCTTTCTTTTGTGACTTGTCCTTCTTCCTCTCTCCGTGACTTGACGCCCTACACGCCCGGTCCGGCGTCAAAATTAGAGAGACAATAACTATACCCAGAACATAATGCGTCTTTCTCCCCGCTAAACATCCAGAGGAAGAAGAGACCGCCCCCAAAAATGCTCAAACGTCTCACACAGAGGCTAGCATTGCTACCGCTAGCCCTACAAACAGTAGTAGTACTCGCCGCAGCCCAGAGTACTACGACTACCGCTTCCATCTCCCTAGACTCGAAATCGGAAACAACAGCAACTCCCACTGCTACCACAGATGGCTCCTCGACAACGCCCACACGGACAAGTACGAGGACCGGCCCGGCTACCCACACCATCAAGGTCGGACCAAAGATCGATCCCCATCAGTATGTGCCCCGTTCGGTCCAGGCCGATGTGGGCGATGTGATCTTGTTCGAGTTCTACCCGCGCAACCACTCCGTGGTGCAGGCGGACTATCTTGCGCCGTGTGTGCCTGCGACGGGCGATATCTTCTATTCCGGAGTGTTCAATTCTTTTCAAGAGGAGAATGGTGTTTTGGTTGGAGAGGTGAGTTGTTTGTCCCTGCAGAGTAGTAGTTACCTCGACGACGTTTGATATGGTTTGGATATTTGCTAACCACGGATCACCCCTTAGCCTCCAACGTGGAAATTGACAGTCAATGATACTGAGGTACTGCGGCCTGTTCTCTCGCAGCTTTCATCTATCAAGAGTCTAGTGCTGACGACCCTTTCTAACAGCCTCATTTCTTCTACTGTACTGCCCTCGACTCCTGTCTCGTGAATGGAATGGTTGGGGTAATCAACCCGGTAAGTCTTCCCTTTCAAACCCCGTCCCAATCATCTAACTGACTTTTCACTAGAACGAAACCATGACCTGGGAGGCCCAATTCCAAAAGACCCGCAACTATCCCTACATGCTGGTCCCCGGCCAGGCCCCTCCCGCCGAAGGCAGCCAACCCGCCTCCCCATCATCCACCCCCTCCTCATCACCCTCCTCATCATCATCCCACCTCGGCGCCGGCCCCATCGCCGGCATCGTCGTCGGCTGCGTCGCCGCCATCGCCATCCTCGGCATCCTCTTCTTCGTCCTCGGCCGCAACCGCGTCTACCGCAAATGGCTCACCTCCGAAGAGGGCAGCAACGAACGCACACGCCGCTGGGCCCTGGGCGGCGGCGCCGGCGGCGGCGACTGGTCCACGGCCGGGAAAACCGAAAAGGAAGGCCCCGTATCCACGGCGTCGCCCGCGGGCTATATGAGCATCATGTCCCCCGATATGTCGCAGATCAGTGGGCCGTATAGTCCGCCGCCGCCGCCGCATTGTCACTCACCGCCACCGCCGGCGGCGCCGTCGGGACATATGAGTTGGGATAGTCATGCGTCGGCGTATCATTCGCCGAATATTATGGAGGGTGATGTGCAGCGGACAGAGTTGAGTTCGGGTCTTGGGGTTGAGTTGGTGGAGCTGGAAGCTGGTCCTCCGCGAGATCCATCCAAGGATTACACGTATCCCAGACGATAAGGCTGAGAACAGTAGTTATCTACTCTCTGGCGCAGAAAAAAAACAAAACAACATGTCATCGGCGTTTTCTGGAATGTTCGGCAAAGCCCCAAACGTCTTGGACATTTCTTTAAAATATTCCATCATACGTCTATTCTTGATATCCCCTCTTGTTTTTCTTTTTTTTTTTTCTGATCCCTTCCTTCAAAGTTCCAGCCTGTTTTAGAACTTGCTCCCATGTTTTCCTCCCACGAGAGAGTTTGATTCACGTTGTTTTTGTATATAGTAGCATATCGTCAGGATCACTGCCCCAACAACTGATAAATAATGTAATTTTTTTCACCTCGAAGATGAAATTATATGGCGTAGGGCGATTTCGCAAGCTGGTGCCTTTTGGATTCGGGTATGAACGTACTAAGTAGTACATAGGAAACTTATGAAGATGGCCCTATTAGCCGAGGGGATATTATATCGAAAAGGCTCCCGACCAAAGTTCCCTCGAACACAAGCACCACGGCTCCGCAGGCCAACAATTGGATATAGCTTTCCAGTGACATTCTTACCTTACAATGGTCGTATGAGCGTTATCTCCATACATGATCCAAAACCGACAGAAAATGAAAGACCTCTCATCCTAAGAAAAACCCCGTTTCTAGTGAACCCGATTTGTCTATCAGGGCCCATGTAGCATCCGACAACATCACCAGTACCGAAAACGGGTCCGTACAGCCTTCATGGGCCTGACCGCTCAGAGAACTCCCCGGTATGGCTGTGAAATCCCCACGCTGAAGGCTTCCATCCAGGTAGAGAATTAGGGGACGCGAACCCGCTGCAAACCCCTAGCCCAATTTCCCCAGGATACCATAGCGTTGGCCAACGATACGGGACTGAGAAGGAGGCATGATGTCCACCCTATTTCTCCTCCGTTGATGATGGTAATCTCAAAGTAGAACCCATTGCTTTGAGGCGGAATAGGGTGGTTTGCGCGAACAGCTTGCTGCTGGCAATTTTGCGTTCCTGCTGACGTCCTGGCAAGGGTCTCGAATCGAGTTGATGGTATACTGACCCGGAGATTTCTTGAGGGAGAGCAGAACCCTTAGTATCAAAGTACCTGATAGGCATGCCATCGTCGTCAAGGATCAGGCGAGGGCCCGCACTTTTCAGTTAAGCTCATTGATGTTAGAAGCAACCATGCGTTTTGCTCAGCCAGAGAAAGATCTGCCCCGGATTCTAGAAATCTGTCCAGAACGACTTTGTTGCTGGAAGTGTAATGCACGCGATACTGGACACTAGCCATGCTCATCCACCAGGCTCGGGATCTGCAGGAACTGACCGACAAACAAACGCCTGTCATCAACGCCAATGAAAGAGTGGGCTTCTCAGACTGAAGCCGCATCACTGCGTTCTCAATCTCGCTCTCTTTTGGGACGGATGCGAAGTCCTTGCATGCATTGCTTGAGCTTCTTATTGCTCTCCTGCTCTTCCTGGAGTGGAGCAACAAGATCGTGCAGCTGTTTAAGCATTTCCACGTAAGACGTTTTCCGTCGGCCCGCCTAGCTGGCAAGGTAGGTAACTGCCTTCTATAGAACCATTTCAAGGTCCTGAAGCTCAAGATAGAGCTCCCGCAGATTTTGGGTGTATTATCCCATTTAGGATGATTGTAGTGACTTGAATGAAGGCAATCGCACCTCCTGCGATCCCGATGATAGCTCCAGCTATGTTGCAAAGGCGTTATACTTGTACTCTTTGCCAAAGAAAATAGATTTGTGGGCGGTCTGTAAGCACTCGGGTGAGAAGCCATCAAGGGGTTAAGCATAAAAGATATACACTGAAATTCCGAGAGAATTTAGGGGCAGCACACAGCCTTTTAGTCAATGTAGGAGTTGCCAGCAGCAGTAATATACACCATGTGCATAGCCAATTGCGTATAAAAATCTCCAGATGGGTTTCCGTCATCTTCGCGAACCTCCGTGGATGAAGTCAACGGAGAACGAGGGATTAGTTATGTAAAGCAATATGCGAGGCGATTCATCCCGAATTGAGCTGCATCGAGGTTGATAAGGGATTCCAGGCCGAGCTCGTATTTGGTCCATTGACCGAGGGATGTTCTGATGGTGCCTATTCTTAGAGCAATCCCCTGTTGAGCTGCTGTGTTATGAGTGAACATGGTGGTGATGTTGGACAGAGATACTATACCCATGACTAAGCGAAATAATCTAGTTAACTAGCCACTAGTGACATTAACGTGGTGCAGTTTGGGGTCGCTTCAACGGTCTTCAAAAACTTCTGCAGTCCTTCTCGTGTGTAGTTCTAGCCGTCAGATTGCGGACTAGACTGGGTGAGCGGCTGTCTGTTCGTCGGTTGTACGGACGTGCTCACCAAATGTAAAAATCCCAAGCAGAATGTTTATTTTCGTTGTTGTCAAGCCTTAGGCTGCTTAGGGAATGTCTAGGCCCCTTAAGTGCCCGTTAATAAGGGGGCTAAACGCCCTAAACTCACTAAACTCAGCCCTAACCTCCGGGCTTCAATGTTTTTGTTACAGCACAAATTATGTATGTATGTACAGTACTTCACGGGCCCTAATCTCAAGGCATCATTACTTTTGGGGAGGCAACCCCGTAGCTACTTCAGACCTACGAGAGTGAGCAGTTTAGCGGTATGTACTGTACTGTCTATCGGCTTGAGTAGAAGATTTAACAGCTCCGCCCTTTTCAATATAAAGGTACGTAAAGAAGAGTATTCAAGGTAGTACCCGATCTTGATATCGTCGCACTGAATTAATAAGGCATCTTCATATAGTCAAGATTTGCACATTAATAAAAAGAATTGTCCCGAAACCGCTGAGCGAGTAGAATTCCAGATTTTCATCTGATGAGAACACCCAAACAGAACTTCGGCCATACAAAGCTTTGTACTCGTTGTTACGGTTTGCCAACCCCATCCAGGCCCGTGCTTTCAAGCTACTAGAAGAACACAATCCACGGCGAGATGGATGAAGTACGGAACGACGCTCTGCGGAAAGCGAGGCTGGTTTAAGAGATCATTCGGTGCAGCATCGGTAGCACTTTAACAAAAGAGTCAGTATAAATGGCGTGAAATGGGAGACGCAAAGGAGTTGATCCGCAAAAGCAGCAAAAAGAAAGATCGCAGCTTGGAGATCCTAGCCATATAACATACAATTCTCCTCCGCAACGGGACTTCAACCAGGTGCTGTAAGGAACCGAACTGATTAGTATTCCATTGATACTCAAAAAGGACCACCCATGACTCTGAGTTTAGCCCCGGGAAGGTTTGTCAGTTAATTAGATGTTCCAGAGGATACTCACATAGGGAGGATGACACCTCACGGGCTTTGTGTGGCACCCGATCTTGCACTTGTCATTGTCAGGGTCTTTTGGCTCAGGCGCTGCGACGGGGGCAGCAGTCGCGGAGACGGCGGTCAAAAAGACGGCCATGGTAAGGAAGAGAGATTTGAGTCGAACCATTGTTGCTGCTTAGTTCGATTCTTTTCTGATAACTTTGAATGAGAAACTTGGTCTGCTTTATCGGTATGTTGAGGATAGCTGTGATGAGTTTGGTCAAGCACTGGGCTCGGGGGGTATTTATGTTCGTTGCTCGCTTTTCAGCTATCGTCCATAGACAAAGAAACGAGTGCTTCTAGGATCTTTGGAAAGTGAAATCAGAAATCGTTTGCGGTTCGATGGATTCCCGTCGCGGGAGCAGCATCTCTTGAGATGCCACAGATTACCGCATGTCAAGCTGCATTGATCACAGTGGCACTGACTCGGGAAAGGTACCTGGAGGTGGCCGCTACTGGAGTTGTTACCCCAGGCCTTCCTTTTCCCCACGGACTTTTCTGGGGTAGAATAAGTTGATCCCCTAGTGATCTGCGGGCCGCCATTTCACTGAGTCTTGGAGCTATCACTCGAAGCCCTTGCGCAAGGCTATGGGGTGGTGACGCATACATGTCTGTTGTGTTCACCCTTGCACTTCGCAACACACACAAACCGGATTTTGTCGTCTGTGCCCTTTGAGTCGTTATACAGTCTAAACGAGTTGCGATGCATCCAAAGTAGCACCATGCAAGACGGCCTCAAGAATTGCAGCCACCTGTCCGCGTGCAATGGCCATCCCGTTCTTCGAAGCGTCATCTTCAGGAGTAGTGGGGAAACATCGGTTTGACATAATAGCTAGAACTGGAACGACAGATGAATCGCACATTGTGTTTCCTCACAGTCGCTGAAAGGAACGGGTATCGAGACAGCGCAGGCGTTTGTTTGAGAAGTGATCGCCAGAAACATTGTCTCATGGCTTTTCGAGGGTTCAGCTGTGTGAGCCAGAACTGCGGGAATGGAACAGCTCGTATTCAGGAGATCGTGAAGCAGCGATTCCAGACAAGCACATGTGTAGCATCGAACATGAATCATAAGAGAAGCAAGGCCAGCATGGAGTTAACAGAACAATATAGTGTAGAATGGGATCAACGATGATGTTGGGCTTGAGAGGCTGAAGACGCGTCGTGATCGTCATCAAAAGGCGGGGGAAAGGAGAGTAAAAAGCAAACCGAAAAGGAAAATCGCGATGCTTTGTTTCTAGACTCTGGATCATCAAACGACGTGAAACCCTGCATCTTCCACTTGCTTCCCATTCACACACTGTTTGGGCTATCAGGAATATCCAACGAAGAGCCGGGAGACCGTGATCTCACCCGCTCCAGCCCCGACAAACGGTAAAACGGTTCGTCTTCCGGCGCGTGACGCGTCTCGCCTATCGTTTCAGTCGTTAATGGCGGAAAATCGACATCACCACGCACGTTACAAAGAACTGCCTGTTCAAAATGCCACCGGAGAAGGACATCCATCACTCGCTGCGGATCGTCGGGTCGTCGACAGACTGGATGCAGCACCTTGTTATGGTACGCCCATGAGTTTGGTCGAAAGCTCTGGACACGGTACCCGTCGCTGGGATTGACGGCAAGCGAATAGCTATCCCATAGTTGACGAGTATGTGAACTGAGCAGCAGGCCGTTCTGGGGAGAGTTGATATCGTGATATCCTAGGTCCTTGAACACCTGGCCCAGCGGAAGTGGGACGACGTGAACGGCTTCTAGACCAGCCCAGCGATTGGCATCATCTTTAACGCTCTCTCGACCAGTGACGACGCATCGTCCGTCGCGCTCTCTGACTTGGTCGCGGAACTGGATATCTTTGGCTGTTTTCGAGAACGATGGAGCGCGTGGGTAATACACGGCGTTGCTGCGACTGACTTCTTCGCCGGGTATCATTGGCGACAGCGTGTAAAAGCCATGCTCCAAGGGCTTGTCCGTCGCAGTCAGGGGCGTCTCTGTACGATACAAGTATGTATGGAAGCCCCCTTTGGCGGTGAATGCTACTTGGAGCATCTCAAGGAACTGGGCCTGGGTAAGGTTGTCCGCAGCATACAGTCCCCCTTGGATGGAAGTAAGATCTGTGGCGAACACAATCCAGACATTTCGAGATCCTAGAGAATTGGACGCCATTCGAGCGACTATGTGTTTACAATGATTTCGTGCGGGAACACTCACGAAATGACGAGATAAAATGGCTGCAGATGATGATGCACTCTACAGATGAGCGACATTGAAAGAGGCAGGGGAGATTTTAGGAAAAAGAACCGCCTCGTTGGACTTCTCCAATCTGGATTTTGTCTTGATTCTGAACCTTGACCTTGAGCTTCCATGTCGCACTCTCCTCGACCGTTGAATACGGCGCCTTTCTTGGAGCGGTCGAACCATAGATCGGTCAAAGGCAACTTCCTAAGCCTCCCAAACTTCCAGAATCCAATGACATCCCTCTCACGGTCATCATCTTGCACACTGGGATTCCTGACTGTCGTTTCACTATTATTTCCTCAGTCAAGGCAAAGTTGGCTCAGGGACGTTTATGGTATGGCAGCTCTTGCCCAATATCAAGCTTTGCTATTTCATACTTTCATTCCTTCAGATTCCAGCATGTGTAAAGCACTCATCTCCTCTTATCCAACAGTGACTATGTTGTGACTCACGACCGATTAGTCTCTGATCTCATCATGATACCCCCAAGCTCTCTTTAGTTTTGGGAGAGTTCCTTTGATTCTCTCGCTTTTTCGTTTTCATCCTCTCGATACCCAAGGCCTTGACATATCTTTAGGTTTATTCTACATGGATCTATACGGTTACACCTTCTACAACCTTGGAGCTTTTTGATCTACTGTTTTACCTACCATAAACAAGAAAACATCTAACATCAGAACCCGCCTTCTACCCGCCTCAAATATCTATAGACAAGGCCAGGGTTCCAGGATGAGGCTGCCATGCTGCACGTATGTTTTTGTTTATGACTGACCGCTCTCTTCTCTAACCCTGGTGCAACTAGAGTACTGTACTACCTATTCCGCGCTCGGGACTTTGGCTGGACTTTTATGAGGTAGCCACGGACCCGTGGAACCCTTGAACGCTGACATCATTGCATCCTGCAACCAACAGTCTTAAGGTTGCGCAGGTCTTGTGTGCAGAATGTGACTCAGTTCCTGAACCAGCTATCTACCGTAGATCATTTTGGGATTCTATACTTATATGCTGATAGCTAGGTCCTTTCCAGTACTCTGGCCTTCAAAAGTTTGCAACGGTAATCAAACATAACTATCCTTCCCAGTCAGCATCGAAGCCGAGCTAACCGTACTTTGCAGGGCTTCCGTAATACAAGACCACTGGGGCGTCCTATTTTCTTCACCCGGCTTAGGCCCACGGCTGCGAGCCTTTCACCCGAATCACCTGTGACTCCATTATCGTGGTCGGTTCAAAGTCTGGCGTGGTGTCTTTGGGCTGTTGCCAACTACCAAGGGTTGCTATCTTCGAGTTTCTTTCCTTGAGTGGCACTGGCTGGCCCCTTTTGCTTTGGAGTCATTGATGTGACTTCTGTATTTCCAGTCTCAGTAAGGCTGTGACTCACCAATGATATGAATCATTGCATGTCTCTGACCTCACCCTGAGGCTGGTGCAGAACTAACTTTCTTTCGGAATCGTCTATACAAAATCTGAAAGATCCTCTTTTTATTCCTCGTTCTTTTCCTCTGATCACTTACATCTCTACCTAGCATATCCCTTACAGATTTAAAAGATTTAGCCCTGCCACTTTTCTTTTACCAAGCCAGAATGTATAACATGGCATCTAATAACAAAACCCGCCTTCTAGTCCTTTCAGACACCCACGGAGAAGAATTCTCCCCCGAAACACATCCTACAGGCCAAGTAGACGTGGCCATTCACTGTGGCGATCTTTCTGAAGAATCAAAGATTGACGAGCTCCGAGCAAGTATTCGACTCCTCAAAAGCCTTGACGCAGGCTTGAAACTGGTCATCGCGGGAAATCACGACTTCACGCTAGACACCCCTGTTTTCAAAAACAAAATCATCGAGTCAAGGTTGCAACCCGACATGGACTTAGTTAAGAAAGTCTATGGTGACTTTGGCGAAGCAAGGCGGCTTTTTGACGAAGCGAGGAAAGATGGCATTATTTTCCTAGACGAAGGTACCCACCGTTTCACCTTGGCTAACGGCGCATTGTTAACCGTCTATGCCAGCCCATGGACACCGTCAAAATCGGACTGGGGTTTCTCCTATAATCCCGATCAAGGCCATGAATTTTCTTTTGGCAATGAAGTTGACGTTGTTATCACTCACGGTCCACCACGCGGCATTCTCGACTACAC
Source organism: Chrysosporium keratinophilum (assembly GCA_029850275.1). Lineage (NCBI taxonomy): Eukaryota > Fungi > Ascomycota > Eurotiomycetes > Onygenales > Onygenaceae > Chrysosporium > Chrysosporium keratinophilum. Next base: position 37,362 of record JARBIX010000011.1, read on the forward strand.
AGACTCCCGTCAGCGAGCTGGCTGTCAAAAGCTCTTCGAAGCTGTTGCCCGTGCACGGCCCAAAATGCACTGCTTCGGTCACATCCACGAGAGCTGGGGCGCAAGACTTGCAACTTGGAGAGAGGAAATAAGCGAGAACCCGTCGCATTTCACGGAAATCAACAACGACCGCTCAGTGACTATCGAGAAGTTATCGACGCTCAAAGCAAAAGGGGAGGAAAACCGGGCCACGAGAAGCTACCAAACCAGCCACTGCACCGGAGATATGAATCCTATCGAGCCAGGAGCACAGACGCTCTTCGTTAACGCAGCAATCCAGGGTCTGGAGGAGCAACAGCTCCCCTGGGTGGTGGACATCGAGCTTCCAAAGGCCCCCCAGCTATCGAGCACTTTGTGAGAAGCTTGTCTACGGAGCTGGTTCCAAGCTGCCAAACAGAGGAGACAATACTCTTCGTCTGTTGCAGTCTTTGTCGACCGATATTATATCGTCCAAATTTAGAATGCTGAGCAACAGAGGACGTTCTCTGCTGTTCTGTCCCCCTCTAAATCATCCATCGAAAGGCCTTATAAGGCCACAGGTTATGCAAGGCTCAGGCCGCATCTCTCTAGACGGAAGACCGATTAATCGGTGCCACAAACCTAACGAGCCCATCACATTCCACAAAACATAAACCCCCGTACTACAAAAACTATCAATTCTGGGCCAAAAAAAACAATTTTTTTTTACCGTTTGAGAGATGCAACTTTACCAGCCGTTGCACTGGGGATAAGAATCAGGTACCGAACGATATACCTCCCTACCATCGCATTCTACGGACATAAATAGTAGCAGCCGCTCTATTATCGATTTTACGGACGAAAAATACCAACTCGACAGATGCCTCTGCACGAACCTCTGCACCGCGAGGAACCAATTATGCCAACCCGATTTCGCGGACATTTACTCCGTATACCGAAGTTTCCATCATCTATCACAAATGGAGACTTCAGTGGTCTTCTACATGCCACTGCACGATGGATAAAGCCAAACGAGGTGCCAACACATCCCACCAACATATATAACAGTTCCTCTATCAACTACACCGTATTTCTACGGACAAAAAACCAGTTCAAGAAGAGCCGCTTCTACACCAACTGCTACGCCATGGCTCCATACCAAACCAAATACTACCTTGCCGACTTGCTGTTTCGAGAATCGGCTTTACATCAGCCACCGCACTATCGCATTTCACGGACACTTACAGCAATCTATGGGATATCAACTCTACCGAAAGAATCTACCAATTCAGCTAATGAACTGCCACCATACTATCTACTTCATCGAAAATAAGAACTCAACACGCTAAAGGACTCAAGTGCTCTTGGTTGAGGCCGCAACTCTCGGGCAAACGAATGCACACTCAAGGACGGAATATGGACTCTTCAATGGAAGCCCCATGCTTGCTGGATATATTTATTTGGATTGTCACTTGAAGTATGATGTTTGAATTATGATGTATATAATATCTGGTAGGCGCGAAATGAACAAGCTGACCTACCCAAAACAACCAGTGATGATCTTATAATGGTACGACTTTCTACTTTAGCAACTACAATATGCAAAAACAACTTTTACTAATTACCAAAATTGCTCTTTAGATATTATGTGCAATCGCCATCCACGTTCGGCTATAACCTAGCGCAGTTTAGAAAAAGGCAGTGACATTACGAAGCCTTCGCTGTGCTCCTTCCAAACAAGTATGGCTTAGGCTGTTGGAGAAGGAGCTGGCAAGAGGAGACATTAGTATTTGTGACGAGAAAGTTTGGTATCCCTTCTTCTGGCCTAGTGGCAGTAGCTATTGTTCGTCCAGTGAGTGTTTCATATCAGCTTGAAAGTAGTGTGTCGCGGGAGTGATGGTGAGATTGAGGATTTTCGATGGCTGTTGTCGGAAGTGGCGAGGACGGGGAAGGTTCTTCCGGGGCTCGACGAAGAAGACCTGGAGTATATGTGTCGTGCAGGGGAGTCCAGCCTGGGGAGGTTGGACCGTTTGGTTCTCGCTGCCCTTGTTGGCCGGAGTGCGGGTGCCTTTCGGCGATTATTATTATTACTAGGACGGTGGACAGATATCAAATGTCTTTTTTATAAGTATTGTCATTCCAATCAAAGATTTCAGGGGCCGGGAATAAGTCCTGTCATGCTACTACTCATCATACCACACCCCATTCCTAATATCCCCCTTGCCCGCCTTCATCTTCTCAATCTGCTCCGCACTACACGTCAACGGCGCTTTCCGCAAATAACACGTAGTCTTCGCCGGCATCGGCGCGACATTTGTCGCAGTGGAGTTTGCATCACCTTCGGTACGGAACGTGGACAGATCGATTGGCCCTCCCCGTTCTCCAGTCGATGGATTCAGACCCCGGATGATACGCGTGAATAGCTTAAACGCCGTCTCCGGTTGATAAAAGGGTACAAAATGACCCGCATCGTAGATGCGCGCGAACGAAAGGTTTCCGAATTGACGCACCATGCCGCCGGTATATTTGTCGTTGACGATTAGGGGAGCGTAGCCCGCGGCGTTGAAGTTGGCGATGTAGGACGTTGATGGAGAGGAGGAGGAGGAGGAGGAGGAGGACTTTGAGCGTGCGGCAATGGCGAAAGCGGCTGCTTGTCCGCCGAACCAGTTGCAGATAAAGTCTCTGTCGCCGTACATGAGGGCGATGCGGACGCCATCGTCGAGGAGAGCGGCGAGGTTAGTGATGTAGTCGCCGCGTGCGTAGTCACCGGCGCCAAACAGGGTGTTGAGAACGGTGTCGCTGGATTCGGTAAAGTTGAGAGGTGAGTGGCCGCGACCGCGACCGCGGCCGCCGAGAATGGCGCGTTGGACGTGTGGTGTGTTGAGGTATTCGATGTATGTGGATGGTGGGAGCGGGCTGAGCACGTTCTGCGCAATGTCGTAGGAGCTGCGGCCGAGTCGGGGGAAGAGGGTCACCACGTCGGCGTTGCAGGTCAAGGTTGCGTCGAAGCAGATGGCGTTGACGGTGGCTACTTTGCCCGTGTGATCGGGGTCGAGTAGTCTCGCTTGAGCTCGACAGGTTTCGAGCTTCTCTCGGCAGCCGCCGGATTGGTTGTATTTATCCAAAAACTCTTTGACGTCGTCGGACGACATGGCCTGAACGCCGTATGTGTTGTTGTTCGCGAATAGCGGGTAGTACGGATTTTGAACCACGTCGTCGATGCATCCTTGCATGATTCCCAGTGTTTTGACTCTCACTTCCACTGATTTCGACTTGGAAATCTTACCCTGTTGCCGCATCTGGTTCTGCCTGTGGAAATGCGAAACAAACGCCGGGCCATATTTGCCGCCATAACTCTCCGTGAACAGATTGATTTCTGGAAGCTTGCGGCCGCGCTTGTACCTTGGGAATTCAGTCAAGAAGACCTGCAGCATATGCCACATCGCCTTGGCTGCTGTTCCCGTTGAACTCACAGTCGCCGCTGGGTCGCTTGAGCTGAACACACCGCGTCGAAATGTCTCAGGAGACTGGCCTTTTGGCGGGTCTGTTGGCGGATACGTAAGCTGTAAGGTCAAGAAATCCAAGGACGCTTCCTTGAGCACATCATACGAGAACCCCGTCTGCACCGGCTGATCGATATACAGCATGTTGGAGCTGCGATCCCACCCCCACTCTCGCGGAACAGTGCCGATTCTGTCCTTGGAGCGCTCCACAGCCTCACAGGGCCCCGTTTCTTGGAATAAGCCTTGCATGCTGCTGATTCCCGGTCCGCCATTGAGATAGATGGTGAGAGGTGCATCGTCGGGGTTGTCTCTGGCTTCAACAAACCAGAAAAAAGTGTTGATGGTGTAGTTTTGGTCCACTGGGTGCAAGGTAAATGGCGGGAGAGAGACATAGCCGGAATATTGGCGTTGACGGGGAGACGTAGTCGCGCAGACTCCAGGTGGTACTTTCTTGTATGCAAGAGTGATGTCGCGATTAAACGGGGAGTGAAGGATTGTATGGTCCTCTGGTGCAGGTTTCGCCTGCACGAGGGGATGCAGCAGAAGGGAGAGCGCCATGAAGAGCCCGTTCACAGCATTCGTCCATTGCACCTAGAACCAGGTCAGTCTTCAATGCAGCCACTGAGGATATCATGTATGTATGTAGCGTGCTCTCACCTTCATTTTCGAAACCCTTACTGCGATTCAAAATCCTTCACTGGGATCTTTAAAATAGAAATCTTGTGCAGCTCGGCCCTCAGGAGGGATCTCCGATGATAACGAGGATCAGCAACGGTCACACCAGACCCAACAAAGAACCAACGCTCCCTGTTTCCTCGGCACCCCTGAAGGGCATATGTGTGTATGTATGTATGTAAGCGCGACCAGGAGCAAAATGTATCGTACTGCATGCAGACACCATTCAGAGGAAAAGGCAGAATATATAGGCTGTCCCCCTTTCGCATGCTCACCGCACAGCTGCAGCAATAGAGGCAATATAGCTCTAGGCATATTGAAAAAGTATGCCTCTGGAGAGATCGAAAACTCGACCTCGATTGTCCCTGAGCTATGATGATGTAGCTAGACCGTTTATAGGTATCAATAAGAAAGTCAGACGGCGTATCAGCAAGAAGAACACAGCGACGGGAGTACCCTAGCCTGACGGCCACCGAGCCAGGGCTGCATCGTTAACGAACGCCATGACCAAAGGCATTGGAATCTCAAGTCTCATCCATGTATGGCTCTCGAGTCGACGAATCTATCAGATGATAAGGAAATAAAACCCCCGCTTGTCAGTTAAGAGACAAGGAGACAGACATCCGCACGCAAAGAAGGAAAAAGAAAAAGCAATCAGAGATCGTTAGTGGTGATACATATTGTCCCTGTCGTGACCCAGACGACACCGTCCAAGAGCCCAATCACGGCCTGTAGACGCACAGTTGCGGTCGTTGGGAGGCGCCCTTGGCCCTGCATCGCATTTTTGTTCTAGAAAACAAAGATACTCTGTCGTATCAACGGAGCAATTAGTTAGAGAGTGAGAGAGCTGATGTGCCTGGATCAACCCGTTTCTTCGACGTCGTCTGGCCGTCCCTCGTCGGCAATTCCCCAATGACACACCCCAACTAACTAAGTTACTTAGTGAGTGTGTGTGCGATGCGTCAACCAGCACGCATGAAGTGGTGGCGAATACTCTGATAATTACTCGCCCATTTCTCAGAGCGAAAAAGAAAATATCGATATGACTCGTAGTCGTGCTGATATCCGAAAAAGAAGCAATTATCATCGCCAGTCCAGATCTGAAGTTTCAGACCCGACGTCGGTGACTGTCGGGTCCCGTTCGTCTCCCGAGTCCAAAACGGCCAACTGGGCTTCATTCCGCCCATTGCTACACAACGACAAACCCGTACGAGGATTACTACAAGAAGAGAGGGAGTGTTCTCGAGTCTCAGACCATCATCATTTAACAGGAAGAGCTAGCTATATACCACTATCCCCCTATGCATGAATCAACAACAATACCCGAGACACGCCCATCATGATGCATCTTGAAATCTGCAGAGTAAGAATAGATAATGAGCCCATAATCCCGTAAATTATGCAGGAAAAATAAGGAACGCCCCCTGCGCCGCTCTCGTACTTCGTCATAATAGTAGTAGCGTTTGATGGGTAAAAGCAGAGTAGAGAATAAACCAGAAACATCAACAATGAATGGTATGCAACTGCAGCAAAAGCCCAACGCATAACGCCAACGTCATAGAGAAAAAGAATCAAAAAGCAGACGTAACGTCTTTGCCACCACTTAAACGTCCGCCAAGGGTATGAATGCGCAAAGTAATTATCGATATCAACCATGCTCTTTCGTAACCAATATATGGAGGCAACATTCCCAACTTCCCAGCACCAAGTATCAATCGATTTTCGCAAAAGCAAGCTTATTGGAAGTCGTGAGGTTATTTGATAGGCGAAGGCGAGAGCTCTTGAATTTGGTGTGCTTGCGGAGTTTCTTGCGGGCAACCATCACGGGAGACGAGGATTTGGTGACGAGGTAATTCGAGAATGAACCAAGAAGGACACTAGAAAAAGGGCAGAGAGTTAACAAACATTCCCACTACACCAGATAAAATCATTAGCACGCGACGAAGGACTGTTACATACCCCTTGAGAGCACTTCGCCCTCGAGAACCTAGAATCACCAACGTGGGCTCGAGTGTGTCGATCTGTAACAACATCTCGTTAGTCTAAAGCCGAGGGACGTCTGACAGCCACGAAATGCCGAGACAGTTGTGGAACACATGTGAAAAATGGGCATTACTACTTACAGCTTCCGTTATCAGATGCTTAGGACTCTTGCAGTGGATGATCTCAATCGCAACTCGAACCTGTAGTTTCGTCTTGCGCAGCAGCCGAACCACCGTCTGTGACAGCATCTCAATGGCATGGAGCCTTTCTGCTTCCGTCTTGGTCGCAGCTCTCGAATCGGTGGAGCCGCTTTTGCTGTCTGCCATCAAGTGGACGGCAGAACCGTGCGGGGATGGGTAGGCAGATGCGCGGTTCGAATCGCCCAGCGTCTTCTCAGTCTGCGATCCGACCGTCGTCGTAATGTCCAACATCGCCTTGGCGCCATCGTTGATGGCCACGGATGATACGCTGTCCGCGTCGCCGGTAGATTTTCCTGATGTCGATTCATCTTCAATCGCGTAGACTGCGTACATTGTATCTCCATCGCGAAGAATAGTCCCAATCGTCCATTCAAGTGCGTATGTCGACTCTTCGCTCAAATCTGTAGCAACGAGGTACTTCCGTAACCGACGGTGACCATGTTCACCCTCTTCCTGCATTTGGTTGAAGTCGCCACGAATAATCGTGCGAATCACCCTGTTCGGGACTGATTGGTCGATAGGAGCCATGTAGACGCTGAGATTCTGCGCTTTCTTGATATCTGAAAATTCTGCTTCATCTTCAGAGCCAGCCGGCGTGTTACCCGCAGATGCTATAACATCAAAGCTAGTGTTGGGGTGAACTCCCGACTTCCTGTTAAGTGGCTTCTCCGACGTCGCCTTCGCGGTACGAGGTCCAGCGGGTTCAAGTAACGACTTGACTTTGTACGTGGAGGATACTTTGGCACCTAGAAGCTGGTCAGTAGGTTCAAAGCAACTTGATAGCATTCCCCTGGAAAGATGCACGCACGTTCTTCTTCTGCAGCAGCCAGTAAGCTCTGAGCCGGTTTGCTCGCCCCAGTCTTGCTGCCACCTTCGCTACCTTCCTTCGTGCCTCCCTTTCTTCGAATTCGTCTTCGTCCACGGTATATTTCAGATTTCCAGACATCCTCTCCCGAGCTCGTATCATCAACCTCTTCGCTGGTATAATCTTCGCTAAATCCACCTTCCGGCGTGTCAGAATAGTAGTCTTTCTGGAGTCGTACGTCTCCGTCCGCCGCTCCATCAACCCCTTCACCTTGTTTAGATGTCGACGTGCCAGGGTAATTAGCCAGGCTTCCACCCGAGCGTGATAGCGCAGCGTTTGTCAATCGTCTGTAGGCATGATCCATATTGATGACCTTCCCAGAGTCGGTCACGAACTTTCCCGGGGTAGTCATCAGATTCAGAGAATTATTATTAAGTAGCTTCGTACCAGGCGACTGCGATCGTGCAAGCCGGGAAGTGGGCGATCTTGACGAATGTCCTGGTAGGGCAGCGCGTCTGCCCGTCTGCCTACCTCTCGTATACGGAGGCAATGTGCCCAAGTCTCCACCAGACATAACCGCTGCCATTGAATTCGTGTGCATCGCATTATTATGGTGACCTAGCTTCCCACCCTGCGTGACACGTTTTGGTAGAGCACTCGGGATACTGGGCAGCATCTCAAACTGGTAATCTTGCTGAGGATCCACACCCTGCTTCTTCTTGACTTCGGGAAGACCCTTGGTCGACGAATCCGACGACCGTCGATGGCCCTCGGCCGCATCGTAGGACGGTGGTGTATCTGTGGTGGGAGAAGACGTTGCGCTTTGGGTCAATCGCAAGGGCGACGGGGCAATGGGTTCGAGCATGCTGCGCACACCTGCGGTCGACTTGGTCGTAGTTGTTCGATTACTAGTAGGCTGGGTCACACCGACGCCGATGCCAGCGATTGAGCCATGGCGTTGCGTTCCCTGGTCGGGCACAACATCGAGCATGCTACGCACCGGGGGTACGGCGGCGGGTGCGGGGCTGCCCGTGCGGGTTGAGCGTTGCGGTGATTGATGTGCATGTTTGCGACCTTCCAGAATGTCCAAGATCTCGCGTCGCTCTTCGTCGAGTGCAGCCTCCAGAGACATTTGGCGTGGATTGGACATCTTGTCAAGCAAGCAAGAAAAGGAAGATTGAAGATGGCGGCGGGGACCACGCTATATATGACGGTCGTTTAGGCTTTTGCGTGGAGACGACAGCACGGGTCGAGGCCTTGAGGACGGGCAAAGGAGGTCCCTGTTGGTCCCCCACTCGGGCTGAGTGAAGTTCTGCAAGAATGAAAAACGAGCTCAGGATCAGTCGATGTTGTCTGATGGTCTGATGCCGGACTGCGTGAAGGGTGTGACAAAAGGTATTTATTGCCCACTAAGTGGCAAATTGCGCAGCAGAGAGAGCCATCAACGGTCTGGCAGGTTCCTGAGGTCAATCACTTACTATCGCCGTTGTCTCTGAAAACACACGATCTCACGCGAGCATCGCAACTGACCGTGTGGAGTGAGCTCGGTTTGGCGGTGGCGGATGAAGTGCGGTGGTGGTCGAGACACACAGAAACAGCGATCCAGACACAATCCAGGGAACAGCAGCCGCTCAACTCAACCAAAGGACACTGGCTAGGAACAGTCTGCTTCAACAATCGTAGAGGGAGATAATTATCAGTCGTCAAGATACTTGCTGGACAAGAGTCACGATCGCAAGGAGGGGAGCGAGCGAGTCCCATGTATGGATGTGGCTGAAGCAGCTCGTTAGGGTCTCGGCGAGAACACGCCTACTCGACAGCCAAGTCCGGAAGAAGGCCGGCCAAGAAGCGGCGTCAGGGAAGAGAATGTTTGGATGTTCATCGTGATCATAGAAGACGCTGTTGTGCGGTGGGAGAGAGTGTGAGAGAGACAGAGAGATATTGAAATTGATAGTGATGTTAAGCGATAGTTATATGTTAGTTACGAGCGGAGAGCTCGCATCGGCCTTATGAGCAACTGATTGGCGAGCAGCCGCGCACAGCTTCACCATCCAACAAGCGATAAGGGGTGCTTATGATGCTCGACGGAAATAGAATACTGATCTCTCCGGTTGCTTCGAGAAACACTCTGGCGAATAAAAGAATCCTATTATCGATCTCTATGTATGTGCACTGTAACGTAGTCCCTGGTAGGTTCTGTGCGATATCCCCTGCATAACCCTCCGAGCCCTTCCACCAATACGCCGTCCATATGAGCCCATGAGCCATGAACAAAAGGAAATACCAAATGACAAGAGGGTATTCGTGACATGCGTAGAACCCAAACTCCAGCAAGCAACAACAAGAATCCGTGCAGCCAATAGTCAGCCCATGCCAGGACTATCCTGCCTTTTGCTTTTTCGCCGCACGAGCCCGATTCTTCTGAAATGCCTCTTCCGGCGGTTCATTCTCCTCAGTCATCCTCTTCTTCCCCTTCCCACCCTTTTTTGACGGCGCCGTGTACTTGGCCTCAAGCTCATCTAGCCATCTGTCCCTGCTCTCCTGACGCTGCTGAATCAAAGCCATGATCTCACTTTCAAGGCCACCACCTTTATTCTTTGTCTTCCCCTTGTCAGACAATTTGTCCTCGAGCCTCAGCTCTTTCGCCAGCTCCATCGCCTCTGCCGCCTCCCTCCTCGCCGTCCTTTCTCTCTTAGCCTTCTTCTTCGGATCCTCCTTTGTAAACTTGGGCCAATCAGTCACCTCCCCATCACTAATCGCCCGCTTGATGGCCGTCCGAAACCGCTTATCGTCCTCCAGCACATTGCTCAACATGACCGTCCGATACACCTTGTCCATATCTCCCTCATACTTTTCGTATGCCTCCAGCAGATCATGCGTTTCCTGAGTCGAACCCTGGTATTCCTTCTTGAGAAACTCAATCGCACTACCGTCAACCGTGCTAGAAAACTGCTCGCGGTAGAAATCCACCCAGTTGAACTCGTCGTCTTCAAGGTCCAGGGACTCGGACGTGTTGCCAGTCGCGTCATATCGTCTGCGGCGACGCTCGTCGGAGAGGATGGCGTAAGCGAACGCAATCTCTTGAAATTTCTTGTTCGCGGCAGTTCTGGAGCCGGGTGCCGCCTTGTCTATAGAGACACAGCGTGAGTATCAATGATTCAAAGCTCAAAAATGGAATAGGAACCAACCTGGGTGATGCCTCAAGGCTTTCTTTTTGTATGCAGATTTGACCTGGTCTGGTGTTGCTTTCTCGTCGACGCCCAGTACTTTGTACGGGTCGATCGACGTGGGCGGGTCCTGTAGAACAGGCATATTGAGCCTTTATTTTCACAGTCTCCGTAACAGAATCAAAGGAGACAAAGTGTGTCGGTTCAGTCACAGAGTTGTTGTTTGCACAGTGACTGAGTGTCCGATGTATTGTGTGATGCTCATCACTGCTACAAGTCGCGAAACCAATTAAAGTTCGGACGCGACGCGGGCCTGACAGCCTCGGCACGGAACATTAATGTTCCATAACTAGCTAGTGACGTCACCGCCTGGGCAGCGTTTGATCTGTTTGACGGTCAGTCAAGCAACAACAATTCTATCATTCACGTCGAGCTCCGAGTAAACCATTGAAGCTGTCAATTCACAGATTCACTATACTACCGTACTCTCTCTTAACAGCATAAACCATCTCCCATCACCATGACCGCCCCAAACCCCCAAGCCCAAGCCCAACCCTCCCCCGAACTCTCCACCCACCTCCACTACCTCTCCCAATGCCTCGCCCTCGCAGCCTATTCCCTCCCCCAACCCACCAACTTCCGCGTTGGCGCCATCCTCCTCCTTAGACGCTACCCTTCCTCCACGAACCAAGATACATCCCCCAACCAACAAACCCAATCTACAGACACCGTCCTCTCCACCGGCTACACCCTCGAACTCCCCGGCAACACCCACGCCGAACAATGCTGCCTCTCCAAATACGCTTCCCACCACGGCATACCCGAAGACGACATAGGAACCGCCCTCCAGCAAGAACGCGGTGCCGACGACCCCAACGCAAAGATCATCATGTACGTCACCATGGAGCCATGCGGCAAGCGGCTCTCGGGCAACAAGCCGTGCGCGGTGCGGATTCTCGAGACGCGCAGGGATGGGACGAGGGGTATTGATCGGGTGTATTTTGGGGTGAAGGAGCCGGGGACGTTTGTGGGGGAATCGCAGGGTTGTAAGATGCTGGATGCGGCGGGGGTGGGGTGGGAGTTGGTGGAGGGGATGGAGGAGGAGATCTTGAAGGTTGCAAAGGCCGGGCATGGGGCGAGGGAGGGGGAGACGAATGTGGATGATGTTTCCGATGCGGAGAGGAGGAGGCAGGAAGAGATGCCGAGGAATCCAAAGAAGAGGATGATGGAAATATGATAGGAGAAAAGAGACGAATTCGTCAAGTGAATACATATGCCAGCGTTCAGCATTGGAACGTTTCATGGGGACTTGAGCAACCGCAGCAATTATTCATAGATCAAATCCAGGGTCTAATATCTTCAGAGCAAATAGAACAACGATGTGCAGTTTCTCAAAAGAGACATTCTTCTCATTCCCGTGACCTTACTAACGATCTGTGATATCGCCGCCCGCGGTGGCATCCAGTTGGGACCCTTCTTGCATCGTCAATTTCGCATTGAAATTGGCCGAGAGGCCGGGGAGTTTTCCCCTTGCCGTTTTTCTCTGGCTACGCGCAGTGGGGCCGGCTACGCCAGGGCATAGATGCCTGTAAGTGGCCGGACATGGTAAGAGTTGTCAAGGGTCTCTCGTGCACGGATTATGGCGTTAGGGTGCTTGGTTGCGAGGTCTGCGAATCGGCCCTTAGTAAAATCGCTCGAGCCAACATACCTAGCTCTTCATCTATTTTAACACAATTAATAAGTGCATCTCCACCCCTTTGGATAACTTAACCGATGGGGTGTCTCACCTGTGAGCCTTCGCCTCCGGATTTCAACCTCAAAGCTTCTTGACCAACGGTAGACTGCACTATCAGGATATATAAGGGTCAGCATACGTCCTTACTTTAGGATCCCACTTCGCTTGACAAACCGGCCAAGAACAAACGCCCACAGAGCGGTGACCATTGCCAGAATGGCAATAAGCGTTCCGTCCACACCCTGGGGCCCCGCAGCACCACCTCCCCGTAGATACAGTCTTGTCGATTTCCAATGAAACACAAATAAGAAGAGCTTTTTCTTTGTAAAACAGTGCTCACACTTAAGGACCCAGAATTGTATAGCAGTGCTTATCATTAAGAACTTGGAAGGCTGAGGACAAGGAGAAAAGAATATGGATAGAAACATATAAGAAAAGCTCTTATACATTCTTAATGATTACTCTATAAGGAAAGCCATACTTACACAACTTTCTCGCAAGCAGTCTGGAAAGACCTCCGGCATATCGCTTTTGCCTTCTTCCGTCTGCTTTGCTTCCCTAGCATTTCAGCACAGCAGCGGCAGCAAAGCGTGGTGGGGATCACAGTGGGAAAGAGAGACTCGTAAGCAGGAGGTCGCTCCATAATCCTTAAGAAATCAGTCCTTGAAGGGGCAGTTCCCGGCTTTGTGAATTCCAGAGGTAAAATGGGGGAGGCTGAGTCAGGGAGTAGGATGCTCTGCAAACCCGCTCTGTATGCAGAATATTAAATCAAATCAGGTCGTCAAGCAATGACACAGCGAAGCCTACCGGATCTCGCTGTCAGGCTGCTACCGTGGCATGTTCCATGAAATCTGAACGAGAGGATCCATGCATCGTGCACACATTATTCACGGAAGCGGAAGCCGCATCCATATATTTGGTACGAACCCTACATCAGCGTTAGCAGCCTCCTCAGTTGGCGCTGTAATCCCGATAGCCAGAGGTTGGCGTTGAGTTGTCGAAGACTTCGTTTCCTACGAGTTTCGGCACATCAATAGAGAATCCTCCAACAGCTGGAACACCAAGTTTAGTGATAGTTTTCAGACCGTTATTGTCATTGAAATTTGAAACCCTACCTAAAACGAAACAATGACCGAATACAACAGCAAGGACTCTGTTGGTGATTCTCAACGGTCCAAACGACTGGGAGTTCTGGGAGAAGAGCTTCAAGCATCAGGTCAACACCATAGGCCTCAAGAATGAGGTCTTCGGGGAGGTTACCCCCTGGAGAAATTAAAAGGCGATTCTCCAGCTCCCCCAGTCAGGCCGCAGAGAGCCCCCATCGGGGTCCCGACGATTGAGCACGATCCTCCAGCTCGAAACAAATAAAAGGTTGCATGTATCGAGTACAATAACTATTAGATCGAAACATACCCATCACCTGGCCTTGGTATTCTTCACAGCCTCGCTAATACACATTCATTCTTCGGAGTAATATGAGTGGGCTAAACCTTGGACTTGTCCGACTGCCCCTTTTCTTCAACTCCGATCTTCCTCCAGGAAAACCCAAAGCTGATAAATAGTGCCACCGCAGCAGTCACAGCGGGGATATACTATAAATTACGGTCAGCAATGGTACGCAAACTGGCGATGGATAAGGGACGCATTACGCACAAAGATCTTCACCAGCGCTTCGTTATAAGCAGTTCTGACGGCGGAGAGCTGCTCAGGTCGTACCATGGTAGCATATCCAGTGGCACCCGCTCTGATGATGGTTTGGGGGTCAACATCTGGGGCGTGCTTGTTCAAAGCCGGTGTCAAACCATTCTGAAAAGTTGACTGTGCAATTGATATAGCGAGCGATCCAGCCAAATACTGGCAAAAGGTGATTATAGAGGTAGCGACAGCGATTGCGGCCCCGGTTAGCTCTTCTTGAACTGCTATAAAAGGCTATTTGATGTAGTCAGTACGCATGTTGCTTTGTGCGTTTTCCTTAAATCAACTAACCATATTCAGCGCCATACCGCGCCCAAATCCCCCAACGACCTGATATCCTATCCATTGGGCCCTGGTTGTATGTGTAGTAAAAGTAACCATAAGTCCCGGGCCAATCGCAGTGAGTACACTACCAAAGATAGCCCAGGGAGGCAAGTAGTGCAGTTTGCGGACTTTTCTGGAATCAGAAGCTAGTAGGACCAGGGGATGGAAAAGGTAAGATACTCACCAAGTGCTCCAGATATTAATGAACCTGCAATCTGACTTAGCATCGTCGGTAGCATCATCAATCCGCTGTTTGTTGGACTCGCTTCCTTGATGGGCTGAAACCACAAGGGGAGATAGTAGGACACCATGATCGAGGCGCCCCCTTGTAGGCCAGAAACGCAGGAGCCGACAAATACAGTTCTCTGTCGAATAAGGCTCAAAGGTATAAGACCATCATCTCCACGACAGATGGACCAGGCGACAAATGTCCCAAATATGCCGACACTGCCACAGATAAGCCCAATCACCATGGCCGAATTCCATGAATAATCAATGCCGCCCCAGCTTATAGCAATCAGAAACATAACACACGGGGGTGCAAACAGTGCGAAGCCGATCAAATCAAGCCTTTGCGGAAGCTGGCGTAAAGTCGACCTCACCTGTGGTTTGGTGACCTGCTCTGGGATATGGAGGATCAACATGATCACCATTGTAAGTCCTCCAGGGGGGAGGAAAACCCAGAAACCTATGATGATGGTTAGGCTGTTTGAGAGCTCGGGATATAGATGCACTGGCAATGAAGGACTCACACCAGCGCCAGCCAACATGTTCAGTCAACGCGCCTCCGATTATTGGGCCAAGGATACCCCCGATGGATATCATTGAAACACCACAACCAATCAGTATTGGACGAGTCCCTGGTGGTACTGAGGCAGTTAAGATGACTAAAGCACCATTGAAGATGCCCGATCCTCCAACGCCTGTTACCGCCCTCCCCGCAATGACCATTCTACTCGAGTGTGCCAGGGCACATACAAGAGACCCCAGCTCAAATACGGCCATAAAGACGGCAAAGACATACTAAGTAGCGTCCCCTTGTTAAACTTGACTCTGACCCGCTCTGCAGCTTGATGCACCCTAGTCCGGTCATATTCATCAAGAATAGAAAACCCAGACGTGAATGCACCAAAGGCAGATGTAGGTTGGGTCAAGTTTCAACACGAGCAAAAGGTCAGCTTTTGACAAGTTTTCACTGCAGCTCATGGAGCAGTACCTTTGTTGTGAACAGCGTGTATATCTTGCCGGCAAGCGGCTGCATCGCACAGCTGCGACGGGCATCATAAGCACCATAGATTATGATGGGTAGTAAATGATGATGATATTGTTTGCTGACTTACATTGCAAGAAGAAAAGCTGAACCATACCAGTTGACATCTTCGAGACTGTTAAAATGGTTGGAGATTGTGGGGACAGCCTACCATGGAGAATTAGCGACGAGCTTTTAGAAAAGAACGAGATTCCCGATGTGTGATGATTCACCGTTGCGACAATGTTGATATCCAGACCAATAAGAAGCATCGACAGCAGCAGCACAGCAATCGCATTATACAAACGGAGGCCCGTGAGATAGGGATGCGACAGCTCTGATGCCTCATTATCACTGGAACGGAAAAGTGCGGCATTGGCATCAGAAGGATTCGCTGGATCCATCTTCACCTCAGTCTCCCCGTTAGATGTTTGCCCTGGTGGAACAAGGGCGCGATCAACCGTCGAGGTTGACATGGTTGACAAAAGAAACTATGCAGGATGGCGAGGACGGGGGATGGATCAAGTCGATATCGAACTTGAACAGGTGGCTCGACATCAGTATATCAAAGAGGATGAGGTTGAGGGGGTAAAGAGCGAAAAGACACAGCTGACAGAAGAAGTTGCCATGGGGGAGGGGAAACTCCATGGCCAGCGCCTCTCTGTTGCCGGCCGTCACGGAACAAGAATGGCATTGTGTGTGGAAGCTCCGGGGTCTGGTTATACAGAAGCGCTCCGTGACATATCTGAGTAACGGACTCATTAACAGTGTTTCATTAAGGACAGTCATGTCTGCCGGTAGTACTCTGTGTCTTTGTAGATGTCAGGGAGTGTACATCGACAGACGCTGTGCTTGGGAGCAGGAGTCACTGCTGTTTGTAGTGCGATTCACGGTCTCGGATCGAAGTTGTTGGAGCATTGTGCTGTGTAACGTGATCATACTGACTAGGCTGTATCAAGCTTAACGTCCGGCATTAAGCATCGCCAAGCACATGATCCGCAATAGGCTCTTGGCATGCTTATATAATACGAATCCTCGGAGAGGGCCAACATTAATCCGCACCCGCTGAGTCACACACCACCCCGCGGCTGCCAGTGACTCCTGACGAACCCCCTCGCAGACGAACCAAAAAATCATCCTCGCCGTCGTGCAGCATACTCTTTGCGATTGCGTCTTGCGTCCGATATTTGGAGCAGTCGCCCACACTGCAGGTACCAGGACTATGGCGGACTCCAAGCCCGAGACCGTGGTTCCCATCCGCGACGCAGAAAAGCATGCTGCCACGGAGCAGGAGATTAACCCGTGGGACGTTCAAGCCGCTCACGACGACCAGGGAAACGTTCTAGCTTTTGACTACGTTGCCATTTCACAGTATGCTGGGCTCTCGTCTCTACTATAGGAGCTCGCCATTAACGGAGAACAGGAAATGGGCCACAAAACTCATAGATGAAGCCCTTCTCGAACGCTTCGAGCGCCTTACAGGCCACAAGCCACACCGCTGGTTACGGCGCGGCCTTTTCTTCTCACATCGAGACTTTGACAAGATCCTCGACAAGTACGAAGCTGGCGAGCCCTTTTTTATGTATACCGGGAGAGGACCGTCCAGTGATGCCCTGCATTTGGGACATACAATACCATTCTCCTTCACAAAATGGTTGCAGGATGTGTTTGACGTGCCGTTAGGTACGTTTTAACAGTTGAAGGCGACATTATTGGGCTATACTGACGGGGCTGATAGTTATCATGCTTACTGGTAAGCCTCATTCAATCTGTGGTCTGCATGCTCTTCGTTAATAGGAAGGAAGACGACGAAAAGGCGCTTTTTAAGGACAACCTTTCGTTTGAAGATACATACAGATTCGGGCTGCAAAATGCAAAGGATATTATTGCCTGCGGTTTTGATTTGAAGAAGACATTTATTTACAGTGATCTTGACTATGTCAAAGGCCATATGTTGATGAATGTCTGGGAGTTTTCAAAACTTATAACCTTCAACCAAGTGCGAGGAGCATTTGGTTTCAATGAAAGGTAAACAAAATCTTCGGGCCGTAATGATAATAGGCGCTCATTTGGTCTGATTTTATCTGTCCAAACTAGCATTTTCCTTCCCTTATCTTGTTCTACCTCGACTAACACCTTCTAGTACTAATATTGGCCGAATAATGTTTCCGGCGGTACAATGGTAAGCTGTTCCTCCCCCGTAGTACTGAATTCCTCGCTGATAAAACTCAATCACAGTGTAGCGTCCTTCGCGACATCTTATCCAGAAATCTGGTCGGAAAGTCCACCAGCACAAAGAACAAAGGCCATCGCAAAGATTCCCTGTTTGATTCCAATGGCCATTGACCAAGACCCATATTTCCGACTTGTGCGCGACAACGCTCATCGCATGAAATACCCTTCGCCTAAGCCGGCTTTGATACACTCAAAATTCCTCACCGCGCTGCAAGGCGCCGGTGGCAAAATGAGCGCAAGCGACCCAAAGTAAGGCTCTCGACACCTCTCAGATTTCAGATTTTATGGCTTACTTTGATTAAAGCTCTGCGATTTTTATGACGGATACCCCGAACCAAATCAAGGTAAGCCAAACTAGCCCATTCTAAGTATATCAACATAATTTTAATCCGCGTTGCGCAGAATAAAATAAATAAGCACGCATTTAGCGGAGGACGGGACACGGTAGAAGAACATCGTCTTCTAGGAGGAAATCCAGACGTAGACGTCTCATTCCAATGTATGCCTTTTCCTGCATTCAAACCCCTACGCAACGTATCTGACTCGACTATAGATCTTTCCTACTTTGAAGAGGATGACGAGAAGCTCAAGCAGATAGAAGAGAGTTACAGAAAAGGTGAGCTACTTACAGGAGAGTTGAAGAAGATGGCCATCACATTGTTGCAGGAGTACGTCAAGGATTTCCAGGAGCAGAGAAAGGCAGTGACGGACGAGCTCTTGAAGCAATTCATGACCCCCCGGAAACTGGAATGGAAAGGAAATCCGAATCCGAAGCCGAAGCCAACAAAGACAAAAGAGGAGAAAGATGCTAAAGACGCTAAAACTTCTAAAGATGTTAAAGATCCTAAAGATACTCAAGATGCTAAATAGCTTGTGCCTCAGCCAAGGGAGCAAAGATAGCATAATTGCAAGATATCCATTCAAATACGCCAATATCTAAGATTTACGCTGAGGAGTTTGCCGTGCTCTTGCGGGTTTCAAAAAGCTAGAAATCTATAACCCAGAATAGCGGCACAAAGCAGTAAGCACGTTCTGTCTCAGCGCGAGGGAAAGTCAAATGAGGGAAACAAAAGAAACAAAGAACAAGAGGGATATTACAATCTCTGATATTGAGAGCACCGCTAGCATCATTGTCATTACTGTCGTTACAAAAAGGGAAAACCAGTTCAGAATACACCCTTCATTCCTCCTCCTCAAGAGGTCTCTGCCCAAAAACAACATGCCTGTGAAAGCAGAGAAACAGCAAGTTAGCTCATTATATCTCAAAACAAGAACTCAGGGGAACGAAGAAAGATGGGGAGTAGGAGAAAGAGGCAAACGCACATCATGTAATAAGCATGGATATTCGTATTTTTGGCATCATTTCGAGCTCGTGCCACGTCCACCAGCACTTCGGCAGCGGTCCAGCCGCAGACCTGCGTTAGGAGACTCATGGACCAGGCTTCGACACCTTCCAAGAATTGCAGTTGATTCCAGAGACCGATTTCTTTCTAAAAACCGAGAAGAAGAAAGTTCAAGTCAATCCAAAAGTTCGTGTCTTTCACCCCTTTGACTAACGAAAGGAAGAACCAAAAAAAGGGAGGGGGGAGGGGACATACCAGCTTTCGATCCTTTGGCCATGGCCCGATGGGGATCTTGAATGTCCTTTCAGTGACGTTGACGAATCCACCATCGTTGACCCAGTCTCTCAGTTTGGGCCCGGGACATGGCTCTCGCCCTAGACTCTTCGAGGCTCCCAGCACAAGCTCTGCATTTCGAGTCATTGCCAGATCCGGCGTCAGGCTGCCGTCGTCGGACTTGTAATAGTAGTCATAGTCGCAGAACTCGACCCAGCCGCCTGGTTTCAAGTTGCTGGGGGCATCAGTGTCAGTTTTCGTGGAACCAGGCTAATGGGATGTTGACTGTGTGCATTGATTGTTGTTTCTTTTTTTCTTTTCTTTGACTTACTCATATATTTGGCGGACTAGCCGGGGCCAGTCTTTTATAGCTGTCGCCATGTATCTGGAGTGGATAAAGTCGAACGGCACTTTGTGCATCCAGTCATCTTCGACGTCGTCGACTTCGAACCGCACGTTGGGTGGTACCCTGTAATCGACGATGTTAGATCAAGGCAAGAGTTTGGGCACTGAAGGATAGTGAGTGTGTTCCTACATGCTGGGCTGGATTGGGCTCAAGTCATTGCCGAGGACCTGCTACAAAGGTTAACAAGAACCGCTCACTATCCGCGCATCGCCCCCTATGCCAGCCAGAGATAGGATCGGAGAGTAGTACCTCTGCTGATGGAAACATGTCGCCTGGGAGGGATGAAGATGTTAGCATTCTTCAGATGCGGAACCATAAATACGTGTGGACCGCGTCGGACGTACCCATGTCTATGGCCCATATTCCAGTGCCCGTCCCCAGATCGAGGATGCGCTGTGGATGATCGCCAATGGGCGCGAGGAAAAGCTTTCCATCTTGTACCAGGTCGGTCATGTGGTGAATGACATCCAGGCGGTCCTGTTCTGCCTCGTCGTTTGGAAGAAAGTACGCTTCGAGGACATGTTGTTAGCAAAAACGCCCGTGCGCTGGTATTGGTTCTTTGCTGATATGGTATACTGACTTCCTTCACGGAATGAATGATATCGTCGCCCGTTCTCATGCCGGTACTTCATCACACTGGACGTCAAAGAGGCGGTGGAACTCGATCTATAAGCGCTATCAGCGGGTTTCGCATTCTGCTTTTGAATCCGAAATATCATACGTGTCTCCAAAGGTCGAGTCGACATCGCTCTCAAGCTGGCGCAACAGTCAGTCGGGTCAGTACGGGGCATGAGACTGCATAATTGAGAAGACACTCTACCGAGTCGTCGACTTCAAGGTGGCCTGACGATGGATCAAGCATGCTGGCGCCGAACAGGAGATCAAGGCTGCAGAGACCGAGAGGCAGAAATCGTCGTCAAAGGACAGGCTGATATGCCAGAGAACAAGCGAGGCGATCGATAGTACCGTCGAGCAAGACGATGAGATATTTTGAACGAACTCAAGAATCCCAAAGACCAAACCCCATCAGGGAGAACCAACGCAGCAATTTGTTTTTTTATGAAACAAATCTCTCGTCTTTGAAGGCCATGCTCTTCGCGACATGGGGAGGGGCAGCCAACATGCGACCAGCGTCCGAGCACGACAGGGTTCCTGTGATGTTCCATCTGATCGCATCGACGGATCGGTCTCAAAATAATCTCTCCTCCACACCGCCGGCCTGCAGTTCTGTTCAATAATACGGAGCACGGAGTATATGAGCGAAGTCCGCATTCTGCAATGTCCTCTTCGGGTCATCTGCCCACGACGTCGTGAGGTCGTGGCTTCGAGCAACCGTCCGCTGCGTCTCAGATCCAGTCAAGGACAAAGAGGCATATCTCCAGATACTGGCAGTCCTCCTCCCCCTTTCCAGCGAGATACTTCATCTCATCGCTATTCTCTCTTCTGCGCATCAGCCCGGACGTTCCGGGTTTCCCCTCAGATTGTCGTGTCCTGAGTTCGTGTCAAGCGAAGGCCAACCGTCTCATCCCAGTCCTTAACGCATCAACACTATTAATAATGCCTCTCAAATCGGCGAACACGACAGGGCACCAAAGGACATATTCGCCTTCGGACTTTGACGGTGTTGATTGACTCTGAACATACTCCCATCCTCGCTGCCATGTGCGGCCGTTGGGGAGTCAGAAACATACCCTGCTGCAGCAAAGCATTGCTCTGCATTTGCCCCTTTTGATGATCGACCCGAAGAGCACACAGGATGCGTGGATGACACTACGAAGGACAGGGGGTGAATGCTCAAAGTCCTTTTTACTTTTCGCCTTTTCTCTTGTCAGTTTGTCTTCCCGCTCGCGTTACATAGCTCCCCACTAGGGGCCACTGGCGACTCTCCACAGCGCAGCGAGTCCGAGATTCTCTTATTAGCTTGCACAGCAGCCCGCGCCCGCTGTTACGGGAGAACAATGGGACAAATCTTCTTGCCCTTTTCTTTTTTGTCTCGCCGACATCTCATCATGTCCATCCCCCTCTCCTTGGCCATTCAGCGATAGGGCGTTTTCCCATCATGGCTCGCAGCAGCACACCAAAGGGCAAGTTCA
This sequence comes from Chrysosporium keratinophilum, assembly GCA_029850275.1. Classification (NCBI taxonomy): domain Eukaryota; kingdom Fungi; phylum Ascomycota; class Eurotiomycetes; order Onygenales; family Onygenaceae; genus Chrysosporium; species Chrysosporium keratinophilum. The sequence goes on from JARBIX010000011.1 coordinate 59,045, forward strand.
AGGCGGCAGCGGTCCATGCCGCTCCCGTCTACATGGATAAGGCCGCGACCACGGTCAAGGTGCTGCGACTGATTGAGCAGGCTGCAAAAGAGGGCATCTCCTTGCTCGTCTTTCCAGAGACGTTTGTTCCTGGGTTTCCTGTAAGACACAGGGACTCCCCTGTCTTCTGTTGACATTTCAAGGGGTGAATTTTTTTCTTTATTACTGATCCTCATGATCCATTGTTTAGTATTTTATCAACTGCTATCCTCCAGTGAAGCAAATTGATGCGATCGCGCAATATGCCGAAGAAAGCGTTGTCGTCGGTGGGGAGGAAATCGCGCAGATCCGGACCGCTTGTCAATCATTTGGGGTCACAATCAGCCTAGGGATTTCAGAGCGCGTGTCAGGGGGCTACGGCCTGTTCAACTCGCAAGTCCACATCGATGGCGACGGCACCATCCTCGGTGTTCACCGAAAGCTCCAGCCGACATTCGCGGAGCGTTTCGTCTGGAGTCAAGGTGACGGGTCAACCCTCAGCTGCTTCGAGACGAAAGCTGGATACAATCTGGGGGGCCTATGTTGCTGGGAGCATACGATGAATGGTGCGCGACAAGCGCTGGTGGCGGGTAGGCAGCATGTGCACGCGGCCGCCTGGCCAGCGCTCTCCACGATCCCGGGATTCGACGCCGTGGCAGATATTCAGATCGAGGCGCTGATGAAGAACCACGCGCTCACGGCCCAGGTCTTTGTAATCGCGGCATCGAACTACGTCGACGAATCCTGCCTCGCATGGATGCGCAAGAACATTGGTGAGACTGATCTCCTCAAGGCCGGAGGGGGTTGGTCGGCCATCATCCATCCTTTTTGTTCCTATCTGGCTGGTCCAGTGACGGGTGAAACTGAGAAGCTGGTCCAAGCAGAGATCGACTTCTCCCAGTTGGCAGGCGTCAAGGTGTGGATTGATGGTGCAGGGCATTATTCAAGGCCTGAGGTTCTCCAGTTCAGCGTGAATCGCACTCCTATCTGGGACGACGAGAAAAAAACGACGGAGGATGTCAGTCGCTCTTCTAATGCAACTGCACTATGTGCAAATGGCATGACTGATGGGACGAATGGGGCATAAAAGAGCAGCATTTCGCTCAACCGTACGCTTTTTTGTTATCACTCATGATTTCGAGGGATACCCAGTGATTGCTATTTGTCTGTCACTAGAGATTTGTCCTAGATTTACGCCAGTGTCTTCTTGAACTGACATGATTCCTCAGACTCGGAGCATAGGCCAGTCGTAAATGTCAGTCACTCATCGTCACTTTGATAAGATTTGGTAGATGCAAACGTAGCAAACATACAAACACTGCAAACAAGCTCCAGGCATCAAACATCGCAACCAAATCCGTGTTGAAGCTCGCAACAACGCGATGGAACGCCAGCCAGGAAACCTCCGTGATCTACGATGATGCTCTCATGGCAGCTGAAGATGCCTCTCCCAATGTCGTCTACTACCCTCGCTTCTGCCACAAAGCAGCGCCCACGTATTTCACCTGGGTGAAGCTGGGCATCGCAGATCTCCGGCGATTGACGCAGCCACGGGACTTTGAAGGTATGCGATAGACTTCTTCAAGACTGTACTTAGGGCACCGGTGCATGCTCGCATCCATGCCGCTGCTGTGTTGCCTAGAAGCCGTTGTGGTTGATGTAAACCAGCGACAGACCTCTTCTAACATCCATCTCTCTCCTTGAGCAAGCACAGGACAAAACATATATTTCCTCAACAACCACCCAATCCAATACATCTGCCTCGCCGGCGCCATCGTCGCGCGAGACGAACAAGCCCGCCGCACCATCCTCACCCTCGACGACAGCACAGGCTACACCGTCGAAATCGTCTGCTCCAAACCCCCTCCACCGACTACCCGCACCACCGTCTCCATCCCACCCCTCAGTCGCAATGGCACTTCCACTTCCGTTTCCACATCTAATCTCGCTCCCACCTCACCATCAAACACACACATCACCTCCACCAGCCGCACCCCGCTCGACATCACCCCTCTAATCCCCGGCACCATCGCCAAACTCAAAGGCACCATCACCCGCTTCCGCGGCATGCTACAACTCCATCTCGAGCGGTACACGCTGCTCCACGATACCAACGCCGAAGTGCGATTCTGGCAGGAGAAGACGCGGTATTTCGTGGAGGTGCTGGCGCAGCGGTGGGTGTTGGAGCGAGAGGAGGTGGAGCGGTTGCGGGCGGAGGATGTGCGTGAGGAAGAGGGGAGGAGGAGGAAGAAGGCGGGTAGGGAGATTAGGAGGGTGAGGAGGGTGGAGAGGATGGTGGAGAGGGAGGAGAGGGATGGGTTGAGGATTGAGAGGAGGTATGCGAGGGAGGAGGTGTTGAGGGCGAAGTATGCGGAGAGGTGTCGCGAAGAGAATCGGGTTTTTAGAGAGGGGAGGGAGAGGTGATTTAAACACGGATATACGCCATTTAAAGCGGTTCTTACACGATGGTTGGAGTTGAGCGGTTTGGGAACGTCGTGATGATACGTGACACAGCAAGATGACGTGCTGCCAGCAAATAAGAAAAAAGAACTAATAATCTCAAATCATTAAAAGAAGCCTGAAAAAAAACATTGAAAGGTTTGACTCCGAGACGCACTCGCTTGCCCAGCATCATTCCAGAGCTCCCACATCCCCCTAACCGTCCCGCCCAAGCCTACCATTTCCCTAAATCAACGACCCGAACAAAAGGCAGTGTACTCAATCATCAAGACATGAGGAACAGTAAAAAGGTCGACAAGCCCCAAATCGTTCAGAAAGGCACAAATGAAACACGCTTTTCACGCAGTCCAATATCATAACGTCATAAGTCGAAGGCTATAATAAAGTCATCGTGGCAGGGGAACACCATCATTGTTGTCATCGTCCTTGTCCTTGTTGTCATCTTCGTCAAGCTCCCTTTCAGGGACCTCATTGCTCTGACCCCCCTCGTCACCATGATCATTTTCATGACTAACGAAATGGCCACTGGTTCCCATTATCATACGCAGCAGGCGTATGCCGCCCCGTTCTCCCACTCATCGCACTGGGAGTTCGATAATAGTCCTCTTCATCCGTATCCCAGCTTCCGCGATGCGGCTGGTCGCCAACCCTTTCTCGATTATTAGTATTATTACTCTCAGGCTCTCGATCACGCACATGATGATCATGCACACGGTCATCATTCCTATCCCTGTCCCTATCTCTCGTATGCTCACGATATCGCGCCGTCTCATCCTCATCACGGAACCGAGCAGAGACAGGAGTCTTGATGAACTCAGACTCACGACCAGCAAAGTCCTGTGAGTCGTGATGTTTGTGTCCGCTGCCCGCGGGACTATGGCGGCCGTTTCGATTGGTGAATTCGCGGTATTTGGCTTGCTCGACGGGGCTGTTTAGCATTGGTTTGAGGTTATCTTCGTAGACTCGGCCACCACCGGGTTGTACCGCGTAAGGTTTTCTTTCGCGCTCGATGGGGCGGTTTGGAGCGGGTTCATCTTCGTCGTCGTCGTCGTCGTCATCTTCGTCTTCTTCTTCAAAGGGTGAGTTCAGCCTTGGATCGGAATTATGCGATGCGGTTCCATGTGAAGGGGATACGCGGTGACGTTGGATGTTTGCTTGTGAGTGGTCCTTTTCCGGTGTATCTGAAATCTCCACATGGCAGTGAGCCAGGATGTAACGCTCTAGCTGTTCTTTCACGTTGTTGTCTGAAGATTTTGGAAATAGACGTCGTGGAAGCTCCTTTGGAAAACGTTCCTTGGGCTCATCGGGGTTACTGATTGGCATTTCCAGGACAGTCCTCTGAAGACGCTGATATTCCTTTTCGGGATGTGCGATAATCATGAGACGCATCCAGCGCTCAAATCCACGAGGCGTAAGGCCAGGTATGTCAGGTCTTTCATCGAGTTGATCCTGGACCAAGTGATGTTCCGCCTGTACTTCTCGGTACAAACGGGAAATTGAGGATGTTCGGTCATCGAAAATATCTAGATCCTCCAGTTAGTTCTATTTAGGTGTATTGAATGGATTATGCTCATACCTTTCCATGGATACGGATCCATCGGCGGCCTCGTATCTTCGTAATATCTTTGCATTTTATCTGGAGTGATCACTATCGTGTTTCCTGGAGGATACGTTTGGATCTATGACCAGAGAGTCAGTAGATAATTCTGGACAAGGTCTCTCAATCATAAACTGACCAAATAAACAGCAATTCCTCGCAAAAGCTGCCCAAGTCTTGGAGTCGGCACGCCATCCTTATCAAACAGTTGACCCCAAGTCTTCTCTACCGGGGTTTCTTCTTGTGTCGAAAGCCTAGACGGCCTGGGACGCGGGTCATGGGGCCCATCAAAGATGGACCGTGGTGTCCGCTCGTTCTCAGGCGGAGCTTGATGGAAGCCATGCGCATTCGGTCCAAACTGTGCATTGGCAAACTGCGGTGACTGATAGGGCCCGTCTGGTGTTTGCTTGAACGGGGAAGGGGGTGTGTAAATCTTGTTTGCAGTACTTGAAATGTCGGAAATTGACGGTGTAAACGGTCGTAGATCGGAAGTTTGGTGCGAATGGCCTTGAGGCGGACGACTTTGCGGTATGTTACTATTATTATTGTTACTCCCTCCGAAATTCAAGCCTCTCAGCTGCTGCACAACGCTGGCAGTGATCTGAGCGATGATCTCCGGTGAGAGGTCAAGTTTCGGCTGAAACGTCGAACCAGCGGTCTCTGGTGCAGAAGGGTTGTTAGAATGTGGATAGAACCGCGACGGATCCGGGAATGCTTCTGGAATAGATGCACTGTTTGGTGGAACCGTCGGGGGAGGGACTGGTGAATGTGGATGTAGAGGAGGAGGGTTCTGAGGCGGATGCTGGGGCGGCGGTGGGAATCGATTCGCATCCGAAACGCCCTCGTAGTTGTCAGGGTATGGCGCCTGCGAGAGCGGATTCTGAAACTGCTGTGAGTTGGCGTATGAGCTGGCGTTATGGCCGTTGTTATTATCGCTGAAAGCTCCCTGTTCGTAGGGCTGAGGGTTGCGGAAGCCGTCGTACGCCATCCTTTCGCGATGGTTCGCCTGTTTCCGGCGGACTGCTTTGTCGCGAATCGACCTGAGTTAACTAGGATCTGTCAATTGTCGAATCAAGTGTCACTGCAAATCCGACAGCACGACGTGATGAGGATGTCTGACGATGAGGACGGGAGAGCGACCAGACAGCAGCGAGACGAGGTCGCAGGCGGTGGTTAAGGCCTAAAGTGGGGTCAGGCTGGCGGATGTGCGCCACAGCCTCGATTCCTCGAAGGATCACCTCACGCCTTGGCTGACATCGCTGCCAGAAGCACTTTGTTTCAAGAACCAAAACTTGATAGACGGGGCAAGCTACGTTCACGAACTTGGTCGATCTACAGGGGAGGAATCAAGCCTGAAGTTCAGGATACATAGCTATCCTTGACCACTTCCTTGTCATCCTACTGCGTAACCAGATCTAACATAGTAAGTGATCTCGTTGTCTGGAGCTTGAGTTTCAGTAACCCTGGATTACGAAAGAATGGGCGGCGGATTACACCCGGGGTCCTGTTACCAAGGACCAGGTCGGCCCATCCATAAAAAACGCATAATCAGATGTCAATTGCCAGATACTTTATGCTATCATTTCCGTATACTAAACCGTATGACAGAGAAATATCCTTTCTGGTGCCCCAGCTTTCTTAAATCCAGTTCTGAATGTCATCGTCTTCATCATCAGAATCGTCAGATTCGATGGTCTGGCCACTCGGTTCTGGCAGGCACAAACTTGGGGCGAGCTCTTTAGGAAGCCGACAGCCCTAGGATAGTAAGACCAGTTAGTCTGGAGCCGCAGGGGGATATCGGTGGTGGACACGGAACTTGGACTTACAGGAATCTTTGCAAAGTTCGTGTTCCGCTTAGCAACTACGGCTATCGAGGCTCCAGCGGGGTTTGCCTGGCGAGAACGGTTCGAGGGGACGGTGCTCCAGGCGGCCCAACCGCTAGCAGAAGACTCTCCTGTCTCTGACGCCGGTGCAGCGATGCGAAGCTGCTCGTTTTCTTGGGGAGTGTTTTCGCCAGGTTTAGCGCGCTTTTTCCCATCTGGTTGACGACTTCCCTGTTCAACCCAGACGCCTCCGCCATGCGATACATTTTCTTTGGCCTTTCCCTTGCTCAGGGTATTGGACGGGGTCTGGAAAGACATTCTAACGGTGTGCTCCGACATTCCTTCGTGGCTCTCGGTGGATAGCAGCTTCTGGTCGCTTCCAATGGAAAGGGCCTGAAACGAATTCGCTGCAAAATCATCGCTTGACGTCTGCCCTGCTGGTCAGTTTGCTCATTATCATAGTCTTGAGATAAGCTTGCTCACCATGTAAGTGCTCGCGTCGATGGCACTTTCATCATCCTGAAGTAGTTTGGTATCCTCTGTGACCGGATCCGCATCTAAATGGCCTTGAACACAGTTGGTACATCTCTAAGTAATACGCCCAAGTGGTTAGGCTGTTCACGACTCAAAATTGCGGCTACAGAAGCTCAAAGAACTTACTGCATTGTCAGGGTCACGTCGTTGGCCTTTGCTAAAGTAATCCAGAGGCTTCGTCTTGTCACAGACACAACAGGTGAGCTCGACAACCTGTTGGGTGAGACAGGTGCGGCATCCAGCATAACCTGGTCCATCGAGTCCCGTGGTCCCATACTTGAGCATTGCGGTACGAAGCTCCGCGAGCTGGCGTTTCGAGAATGCATTCTGGGTGCGAATCTTCTTGCAAACCTTGCATTTGACTCTGGATTATGGTCAGTTCATTGGACTGTTTGCAACGGACGTAGACTCGATTTTGAGACACTCACTTGTCAGGAATGCGGATTTTATTGAGACTGGAAAAAGGTCAGTTCCACGCGTCTTCTGTTCAGTCTGCCAGAAAACTTACGCTCGCTCGTGAGCCTCGAAATCAAAGCCTTTATGAGGTGGCATGATGAGGACTGGACGACACCGGATGCAATCTGGTTAATGAAAAGAGCTCAAAGGCAGAGAGAAGAGAATGAAGCTTGAGTGAGGTGAAGCGGCGAGGGGTATCTCTGAGAAGATGAGGTCAGATATCTCCAGGGGCAACTGCCGTCACAGAGGACCCGCCGATTTCACGGCGCATGAGCAGTTGTGTTTCTCTCCAGCGCCGGCCTTCACATCATCTCCTTTGGTAGGGAACTAAGAACGCAGTTCTCAGTGCTCCTTGTACCGGAAGACATCAAAACATCTCACGGGCAATTGCAGGTCCACATTCCTGGTACTCCGGACATCGTCCTTCATGGAATGCATCGTGCCGTACGGTTTTATCCAACTCATGGTAATCGGGTATCTCTGAGTAACTATGGCAGCACCAGCTTTTGCGGCTCCTTTTGACTTGCAAGATTTGATAAAAAGTTGCTGATATATGGAGTGTACTAATTAGCTGCTGTCAGTCCGCATTTGGTATTTCCTCCAGGTCCCCGTTTCTCGGTTCCCCGAACGCCCATGGCACACGCATGGCTAGCCTTTCAAGATCAGCCACCTTTTTTTCCTTTGCACAGCCGGACCAGTTCCTGCTAATCGATTTTAGGCTTTGTACTTGGGATCAGTGCTCAAAGCTTCTCCCCGCTTGAAAGTTGAGACCAGCTGCACGATGCAAACAAGTGTGCAGCACTGCACCATTTGGGGTCTTTGTATGTGGCTGCCCATATTTGTCTTTGACCATCCTAATTCAGCAGAGACGCCAAAAGGGTATCATGGCAAACTGGGCACAAACAGAACAAAGAAACAGAGAGTTTTTCGTCATCCAGAGCATAATCATCATCCCGCTCTGCCTGCCACATTTTATGTGTCTGGCCGTTGGCCGGTTGAAAGAAGGCGAGGGAAGCCCACCCCACGGTGGTGGCACAAATCAGCCAACTGGGAAAGCCGAGCTGCAAAAAAGAGCTCCCAACTGCCAGACGTTTCTCGTTGAACAGGGCCCTCCAGGACATGATAGACATCGGAGTCACAATCCCCTCACAGCCAGCAGATCCAAAGGATCTATTATCCCCATGGTTCCTGACAGGATGATCATGGGACTTGACGTCCTGGTTCCCACTCGAGCGGCGTATATTGTATCCCAGGCGGTGATCACAAAAGCCTGGTTTGCTCTGTGAATTCTCGAACGAGACCTGCTCACCTCGGTCATCCCTTGGCACTGACTGCTAGAGCTTCAGCTGATGATGGGTTTCGCCGCCAGACTGGAACCGCCATCGCCCCCGGCGGGCTTTTGTCGATTAGTGCCACCCTAACCGGCCTAGGAAACTCAGGAGAGGAGACACGGATTCAAACCCAAGCAAATCACTTTGTCCCAGGAGACTGGAGCGAGGTCCATGATGGGTCAGATTTGCAAGAGAGGGTCAAGAAATGGGCCGCTGCGTAATTCCGTCAGTTTACATACAGGCTACGGACCAGAGGCGTCTGAAATGATGGGGTTCGCGGAAGCGTCTGATCGTGATCAGACATCCGGGAAGTATGAGGGCAGACCACCTTCCGCGGTTCCGTTTCGTTCGTCCTGGCGAGATAGGATTGTCGTGAGACACATGCGATTATCAACTCTGCGGTTTCATCTGCGCAATGGTTGCTGGCGCAACTCCACAGGGCAGTTGGGAATGAGCAGGCATTAAAGATGAGAGATTTGCAATCCTGATGTTGACCGTTTGATGATGGGAGAAATGAGCCATGATCCTCGCTGGGTTTTCTAACGAGAAACAAATTTGTTTCTCAGATCTATTTGCGTCTATCCTGTCCACTGGCCCTGGACAGCGTATTTACGCCGTTACGGGCCTTTTTGAGGCTTTACAAGCTCCAGTTCGAGCTCCAGGGCCCCTGCTTAGCGCGGAAGGAGAAAAGAAGGTTTCCGCAGTAATCATACAGGCCTGTTACGCCTTGTACGGAGCGGCCAGTCGTGGCCTATCGTCTGGTAATTCTGTACGGTATCCGTGACGCCGGGAGGGAAAATCCCCGTCCGAAAGGCCCCAACCAGCAACTTTACCCGATTATCGATTGGATCACAATCGTTGTCCGCAGCACTGATCACATTCCACCCAAGCGGACTCGACGCCGACACGGCCAGTTACCAACGCGTCTGTCGTTACGCAGCACTCTGGTTTTTTTTTCGATGCACTCGTGCCTGACCGTTCCCCTCTGGCTGTCAGGCTTCACAACAGGAATAATGTGGGGATCAATTATCGTTGCAGAGCAGCGCACGCGGGGCAAATCGAGATCCGCCAGGTTTGAAAGACACACTCATCACGATTCTTCTGGATGTTTTTGCCTAGGTATGATCTGTATCTGTATGTTCTCCAATCTTACAGTACATACATACAATAATAACCCACAGGCCGCACCCCCATGCCCGGACTTTGTATAATTCACGCTGAATATCTCACCGTTGACATGCTAATTCAACGTGGGTGAAAGGATTGGAGTGGATATCACCCGTCGACGTGACCGGTAAATTAAAGGTATCTGGTTACAGGCAGGTGATATGGTACGCTAGTACGGTACAGCCGTGTATCGTACCAGAAAAGGATTGGCCGGTGGAGATGCCCCACCATGCTGTGTGGGAGGAGGAGCGTATTAGATAAGCCGTACGAGTGTCTGGACTCCCATTGATACAGCGAAATCCCAATACCGAGACCAACGAAAGCAAGGTGAACCGTCACCGTACAGAATGCGACGCTGTTGATGCCTTGGGAGCATGTGGGAATATCAAAGAAAATAAGATCGGAAACATGAAGTAATAATGGATGCTGCTGCTGACCAGTATTTGTTTGTTTTGTTGGAGAAGCGAGTGTGCAATGGATGGTGATAGGGAGGCAGACGAGCAAATGAAAAGCCCGCTCCCGGTCGTCACGAAGCAAGCCCCAGCACCGCACGCTTTTCTAACTTCTTGATCTCCACGACGCGGACCGCTGAGGAGCAGCAAAAAGAAAAGCAAAGCAAAGCCGGTCCTGAACCTTGCTGGGAGAGCAGCTGTTTTGAGTGTTTTCGCGGCCCTTGTCCTGTCACGTTTCCAGGGGAGAAGGCCAAGCCGACGTTCATCTCCTTTCAATCTTAGCGTTGGTGGGCTTCCCACGCACCGGATCCGCGCTCCCGTTACTCTGGCTCTCTCCCTTCCCTTTTCCCACGACGACGACCCCCCTCGAAATCCACTCGTGCCGACCGTACATAGTGTGTGCTGACCCATTGCCTCTTCCATCTCTCTCCCTCATCCTCCTCTTCCTCTACCACTCACTCCTCACTACTCACTACTCACTACTGCTGCTTTTCTTTCATGTTGAGGCTGTTGAGAGCACTCCCATCGTCTGCGTTTGTCCTTGCCCGTCTGTCACTTCAACATATACACTCTTTCAGTCCGGTCCTCGAGCTTCCTTTTCGCTAATTCGCTCCTCTGCCTCGTCGTCTATGATTGCTTCTTCCACCCCTTCACTAGCACTGGGACTGCAACTGCAACTGTTTCCCTCGGCTCAATAGAGCATCCATCGCCCAGAACCTCTCTCAGATCGAAGATGAACGCGTAGTGTGACATCTCTTGCGGTAATCTCGTCTGATCCTTCTCTGTGTTTGGAGGACCGCGTCGTTCTCGTTCTGTGTCTGTTGCTTGAGGTATGCAGTTGCTCATCCCCCTCTCTGGGCACATATCAGCCGTATACTGACGATCTACGGTCTCCAACAGTGCATTTCGACCCTCGTTTATATATAACTATATACTTGTTATCTGCAGGCCAGAAAACATTCACAATGACAGTCAGCTACGATCAATCGTATCGAACTCCTAATATGGCTCCGTTGGAGGATAGGTTTGAGGTTATAAAGCAAGTGGGAGATGGAAGCTTTGGAAGCGTGGTGGTTGCCCGTGTCCGAACCGCTGGTTCACACGTGGCGAGACGAGGTACTATGGTGAGTTTGAGAAACGGCTGCTGTCGTCCCATGGTTAGATCGGCCGGGAAACCATTAACATTTCTGGTGGTTCGATAGGTTGCTATCAAGACGATGAAGAAAACATTCGACTCGTTTGCGTCGTGCCTCGAGCTCCGGGAAGTGATCTTTCTGCGAACGCTACCCCATCATCCTCACCTTGTCCCCGCCCTCGACATCTTTCTCGATCCGCTGAGTAAAAAGCTGCATATTTGCATGGAATATATGGATGGTAATCTTTATCAATTAATGAAAGCTCGAGACCACAAGAGTCTGGATGCAAGGAGTGTGAAGAGTATCTTGTTTCAGATCTTATCGGGTCTCGATCATATACACGCACACCACTTTTTCCATCGAGATATCAAACCGGAGAACATCTTGGTCTCGGGCGCCGCACCGTTTGAGTCCGTTTTGAGCCGTTATGCAACGCCACCATCAACGCCACCAGCGTACACCGTGAAGATCGCAGATTTCGGACTCGCGAGGGAGACTCATTCAAAATCGCCATACACTACTTATGTTTCGACCAGATGGTATCGCGCTCCGGAGGTGCTGCTGCGTGCGGGAGAATACTCTGCGCCGGTTGACATGTGGGCTATTGGTGCAATGGCCGTGGAGATCGCGACGTTGAAGCCGTTGTTTCCAGGTGGGAATGAGGTGGACCAGGTCTGGCGTGTCTGTGAGATTATGGGCAGCCCAGGGAACTGGTATAACAAGTCGGGTGCCCGAGTGGGTGGCGGAGAGTGGAAGGATGGTATCCGTTTGGCGCAGAAGCTGGGCTTTTCGTTCCCAAAGGTACGTTACACTCTGACTAGTGTCTTGATAGAGCATTTTCCTGACGTACATTCCAGATGGCTCCGCATTCATTGGAAAGCCTTTTACAACCACCGCAATGGCCTGCCTCCCTTGGCCATTTTGTTACCTGGTGTTTGATGTGGGATCCGAAGAACAGACCAACTTCAACCCAGGCAATGAACCACGAATACTTTGCAGATGCCGTTGATCCATTGCGACCGAAATCGTCCACTGCTCGGCTTCTTGGTCGAAAGCAATCTGACAAGAGCTTCAGAAGCCCAAGCAATGGGGATTCTCCTAGCTTATCTACGAAGTCATCGTGGTTCCGACGCTCGTTGATTGGAAGGTCCGACAGTCCCGCACCTCTTTTGGATATCGATGCTGCTGCTAAGCAGAGTCCATACAACGCTGCTGTCGATTCTCCTGTGAACAAGGCCAAAGCTTCAGCCAGCAAACGTGCCACCTGGACTAATGGAGCCCCCATGCCGATTTTACCATCAATTCGACCCGTCTCTCCGCTTTCCAATGCTGTGCATGCTCAAGCAAATTCGTCAATTCGGGATGAGCACTCACCCAAAGGCAATAGCAAGTCAGCGGCCAAGAAGATTGGACGTCAGCTCTCTGTTAACTCCAATGGCAACCACTATGCCGATATCCACCGCCAGGAGGCTGAGAGAGCATTGAACGGTGGTTCAAACTTGACCTCTCCCAGTGCAACTAAGGAGAGCTTCTTCTCCCATCTCCGGAAACGTGCTCGACGATTATCGGGACGAAACCAAATTCCCATCCCGAGTGATGACGTGGAAGCTAATGCTGGTTGTGCTCCCTGGTCCAATCGGTCATCGATGGCCCTTGATTCAGTGAACGCGGCTGAAGGAAGATCTAACAATGACTTGTTGGGTCTTGATGCAGCTCTTGAGAACGTGCGGTACAGTTTGGATATTTCCTCCCCTCCGAACGTACCCGTTCACGCTACGGGAGCTTCGAACATTCCAAAACGTCAGTCTGTGCCACATTCCCAGGCCATTCGTGTGACAGAACATGGAACTATTGTCAGTGGGGGGCCCATCTCAAGCCGAACTCGCCGGGCCATGCAATCCTCGACTCGGTCCGTTCCACGCTACGAGACTCCAGAAGAAGAAGATGAGCTCCTGCACGAGGTTTTGCACTCTGCAAACACGGCAGCTCGACGTCTTGGTCAAGGCTCGATGACAATGAACGAAGCTACCCGCAACTCCATCTTCCAAGACCTCGGCCATCCGAACCTTGCGGCTGATCACAGTCGACACAACCCATACCCCACCCCGTCGCCCACTGCGAAACGTGATGGACCGGCATTTATCTCCGATATCACTCCTTCGAAGCCCTTGGGAATGAACAAACCTGGGGTTGAAGGTCAGCGACAGTGGCCTACACCACCTTACGATGAGGCTGAGTGGGCACATGCTACCGCCACTGATATGTTGTCTGCAGGAAAGTTATACAGATAAACTTGATTGCCTCCAGCACACCCGTTTGTCACAAATGGATATGGAAGCATCTTTGATCGCATCACCATACCTCATGCGTTTGTCAAAACCCACTCGACTCCTTTTTTCGCTGTCCCACCTTACTCTGCTCTGCGGCAATTTTTCACACATGGTTCTCTCTTGGATCCTTGCGGGTTTTCTCGGTACACTCAAGATTTTTCGGCGTCAAAGGGCATTTTTCGCGCTTATAGACTGGTCTTCTCTCCCGGGCTTGGGTGGTTAAACTTCTTTTTCCTACTCACTGGGTCTATGCATTTTTTCGTTGGCATTTAATCTGTTCGTTGTTTCTTTTTTTACCTTAATCTTCTCTTGATTTCTATACCCCTGGCCTTTTATATCCCATCGGCCATTGCGATATACTTTATATCTTTTTATAATCGTCCACGTTGACTCCCCTTCTATTCATCCACATATATTTTTTATTTATTCAGAGGCACTCGACATCCCTCAGTCAGCCTCCGCGCCAGTCGCGATATTTCTTCGTTTCAACCATATACCTGTCGCTTCACCAAGCATTTTCCTTGAACATCTATCTCAGTTCTGCATTCAGTGTACATTCCTTGACTTTCGAATATTTCTCGTACATTCTTTTTCTGATTTTTTCCATTATGTCGTTTTCTTGTTCATAGTCGGTCGCTTTGCATATTCCTCTCGGTCGTTCTGGCGCAAGCATATAGACGTGGATGGCGACTGGGAGGCTATTCATTCATTTTTCCTTTTCCTTTATTCCCTCAACCGGGTCTGCCTAACCATCTTTGCGGAACTAACCCCTCTTTTTTTCTTTCGATGTACTTGTTGGTTTCTATAATCTTTTTTCCTTACTGTGTCCCCTGTGATGGAATTCGGAAAAAAAAAAGGGGGGGGACTAGGATGTGTGAGATACCATGGGGTGTTTTTCCTTGTTCGTCTTCGATCCTTTGATTTCCTTCTCATCTTCATTTTGTCTTTTGTACTTCTATACCATTTCTTTATTTTATATTTTGATACATATACATATTTCTTCGCCTTTGCTGATATACTACATACATAACGCAGTTGAATATATTCCCACTTATCCAAACTACTACTTGTGGAGTAATTAGTGACATCAAGTCAAACTGATGATTGAACCACACTCTACAGTGTAGGGAAGAGGATCACCATGGCAAATATTTCTTCGAGGCAGGTGGGATTCAAATTCAAAACCTCCCAGTCTTAGGTGGACTGTCCTCCCAGCTGCCGAACCTCACTTTGATTATGGGTTGGAAAACGGACAACTTCATGGAGAACTAGTCGTTTTCAAGTTATCTTGACTCTGCACGAAGCAGCCAACCCCTTCTTGATACTTTAAAACTTCAATCATCCAAACTGAATGTTGAAGTACTGTACCAGAAAGCAGCCATCTTAGAAACGAAACTTGTCAGAGTTGGAGATAACGTACCATTTCATCCTTTATTTCTAGGCTGATTGTGAACAATTCGGTCTGAGGCTATTGTTCGTATAGAGATATTTTGAGTAGGGCTTGATCGAACGTCGGGGACATTAAGATCATTACAAACGGAACTCTGCAGCCATGGTTGTTTCAATGCTTGTTCTGCTGTCGGGCGCTCATCAGGATCCAAGGCCAAAAGATACTGGATGAATTCCACGCAGTCACTGGGGACATCCATGCGCGAAAGCTCAGCCTCCAAGGATCCAATTTTTATAAACCCCTTCTTGACCAGCAACTTTGCCAACTCAAATTCTCCCGTATACTTCGAATCTTTGTCCCAAGGGAAGGGTCCGATGAGTTGGATGATCTTACCAATGCTACATGCTGCTTGCACTGTCTCTTCGGATTTTGATTCAATCCGAATGTTGAGCCCTGAAGGCCCGAACAATGGTTTGCCTGCGAAGAAATGCGCCAACTAATAAAAGTCGGAGCGTCAATAACCTGTCCTCCTAGGGAGTAAAGGGTGAATGCCAACGTACGCTCACACCCACAGACCACACATCGCACGCTGTCGAAAGGGGTCTCCCCATCCAGATTTCCGGCACACGTATGGCAAGGCCCTGCAGGCAGTACTCAAATTGCTCACCAGCTGGAAGGACTTTATAGGACACAAAGTCAGTTAAACGGAGGATTTTAGTTGATGGATGATGGATGACTTACGGTTCCCCAGGTCCGCCAGCTTTACAGTGGGAGAGGGTGTATCAAAGCCTGAGACCAGGATGTTATTCGGGTTTATATCTAGTTGATTTGTCAGTAGTCGCACACGGGTAGTCCTGTCGAAGAGAAGAGAATTCACCTGTGTGGACCCCCGCGCCCTGGCCGTCCATGTCTGAAAGTGCAGTGAAAGCTTTCAAGACTGATTTTGCAACTGTTTTCGGGAACGCAGAGCGTAGAGATCTTTGTTTGTGCCGCAACGACCACAAATCATGTTCCATCCATTCGAACACCATGCATTTGTCTATGCCGTTGTCGACAGCTTCATAGATTGACCTGATGTAAGGAGACTTCCGGATGCAATCAAATTCATAAACATCAACTTCCCGCTCATACAGGATCGGATGATCCTCCGTTTTGATCATGACCCTTCATGTTTTGATAGTATTAGTAGCGTCCTACTTCTCAAACTCGACGGAATAGGCTATGTACTAACTACCACGGATTGCGGACTCACGGGACGGAGGTATCTTGGACATGGCCCTTGAAAACAGAACTCGTAATCGCTCGCTCAACCAGGTACGAATTTTTCTTCCCGGCGATGAGCACCTGTTGTCCTTTCCGGACCAAATCATGTAATATGAGACGCACCATGGTTGCGTCCACTCCGCCGCTTCCACGCTTGCAGGACACTTTACAATTGGTTAGCTCTGTGGTCGGTTCATGGGAGCGTTAGAGATGCGAGGTCAAAGGCAGACTCTTATGCGCTCAACGATGACGGGTGTGCTGGATATCGGGCCCATGACTAACTAGTTACATATCAAGCAGATCTTAGAACGCGTCCACCTTGATATCCGGATTAACTCTGTCCGAACTAACTAACCAATCCACACCAGCCCCCGACTCGGCCAATTCACTCATCACTTTGTCCATCCAGGCATCACAAGATGCTCGCGCAGCACTCATCTTTGAAGAGCATCGGCAAAGGGCGCTCATGTGAACTGGCCGTGCTGAACAAGAGGCTTACGTACGGCTGAGCAGACGGGAAGCCCTGTTTTCCATGTCCTACGGTCATTTCTAGTGTGCTTATCCATACTCTTGCCATGCAAGACTGTAATGAGTCAAGTGATGATGATGGATTGAGGTCCGTGGGACCGTCTAAGATGCTAAATACATGGGATGACTAGTTAATCTATACTCGTGACAAAGACCTTTGTCGAAAATAACTAGCTATTACACGGTACTATATGTCCTTCATATCGATTGATTGAAAAGAGAAGAGGACCAACATGGCTTGAAGACGGTTGCCTTGGCTGCTGGTTATTTGTACATGAAATGATGTCTGCGATAATGCTATCCCAGTCAGGGCTGAGGGAGATGGCCAGAATTGTCAGCAGAATTTGCTTTGAGTCCCTGTCACCTCGGATGGATAGTGCCTCGACTGACGGATTATCAGTAGTCGCCATTCAAACAATGTCGTACTTGTCGCTTATTGCAGACTTGATAGAAGAGACCATGATTAGTTAGGTAGCCATGGTAGAGATAAATAGAATGAACCCCTGGCAGAAGACGAAAGACTCCTTCTTCAACCAGCGAGGCCCAGAGCCATAGAAGGCAGCGGGAAGCAGGCAGCAGGCATCTGCATCAAGCTTTCCGTTGCCCGGAGACTGAAAAAGAACCCCGAACACGCTCCCCTGACTCACCAGCATCTGCAGACCAAAGTCATCACCGATAGAAAGCTCCTGTCCAACACCCGGGCCCCGGTGGTCGAGCGGCTTTGCCTCTGGCATTAACCCCGAGCCAGGGCCCCGGGTTCGAACCCCTCAAAGGTCGAAAAAAAAAAAACACATAAATCATAAAGTTCGAGACCAAGGACGTAGCATCCAGTTGGCTCCGCTGCCAGTAAACGCAAGTACAGCCTTTGAGGGGGCTGGCAGCGGCGGATGTGAACCTTTTTGCTTCATATATGGATTGATTGTCTTTCGTTCTACTTTGTTTTTTTGCTCTCGTGCTTTGTCTCTGCTTCAGAGTTGTATTCTTTGTGGTCTCCTTCTGGGTTTGAAGCTCTTTCCAGCGTCTGCTTCTTGCATTTTGGAGAAGCGCCCACGTCGACCTTCCTCGATATTCAACCAAGCTAGATATCACATGAATAGCAAACATAGAAAACAATCAGACATTAAGCAGCTTAATGTGATGTTCAAATTGCGGTAAATCTCAAGCTCGGTTCTGCTGCTTCAACATCAGCCTTCGTCCATATATATACGCAAAATTGTAAGGCAAATTTTATCAACAGATCATAAACAGCTGTCCCAGCTCGGCTCATAGACCGTGTAGTAATGTAGATTAAGTAGCACAATTGACATGATCTGGTCGTAACATCGTGTTGCCGACGCTGACGAAGATGAAGTCGAGCGCGGTGAGGTCGAGCTTGGTCCGTGCGCTTATCGCGAAGCTTCAAAATTCAACCTGGTTGCGCAGCGAAGACAATTCGACGCACTCGCTACTATATTGGTGCCATTGTCAATAGTTCCAGAGTTTTGAACTTACGGTAGCTTCTTTAGCTACCTATCTACGTGGTTCTACTAAGAACGGAGATAATCAGGACACTCTCACGCGCAATATAGTCCTGACACTCTAATCCTCCTCAGAATCCTAAAGACAAATACCCGAACTTTTCGCAAACAAAACTCCCCCTTCTTCGAGTCCGAGATACCCTTCTTTCGGGGCGTTGAACCCCAAGCCAGTCACCCCGTTCACGCAAAAAAAAAAGATATAAAAAAGAGCCAAAAATGGCACCCGCTCTCACCTCCCAGATCTCGCAATACTCCCCCGCCGAACTATCCTACCTCCACACCTCTCTCTCCTACCCCAACAATTCCATCCGCCCCGACGGCCGCTCGGCCACACAGTTCCGCCCACTCACGGCGGAATCGGACATTTTGCCCAACACCAACGGCAGCGCGCGCATCGGGTTTGCGGATGGAACGCAGGCGATTGTGGGCGTGAAGGCGGAGGTGGAGAAGACGGTGAATGTGGGGATAATGGGAGATCGGGATTTAGAGACGGGTCTGGATCAGGATCAAGATCAAGGTGGGCTTGGGGATGAGGAGGAGGGGGAGGAGGAGACGGGTGGGAGACGGAGAAGAGGCGGTGGTGCTGGGGGTGCGGGACAGAGCTCGTGGGTGGAGATGTCGATTGAGATTCCGGGACTGAGGGATGATGATGCGTTGCCGGTGTTTTTGGCGGAGATGATGAGGGAGGCGCTGGTGGGATCGGGGTCGGGGAGTGGGAGGGATGCTGAGGGGATGCCTGGTGGGTTGAAGGGGAGATTGGTGATCAATCAGGGGTGGCATTGGAGGATATATATCGATGTGAGTTTTCCCCAACCGGTATTGCCGATTGCAGACGTCTAACTAACTAATGATTTAGATCCTTCTGCTCTCTCCGCCGCTATCATATCCTCTCCCACTCCTTTCTCTGACGACACATCTCGCCCTCCTCTCCACAAAGCTACCAAGACTCACATCCAAAGACGAAGAAGACCCCATGTTCGACGACGACTGGGACGCAGCAGAGTACCTCTACCCTCGCCCCCGGATATCTCCCCAAGCCACCGGCGCAGCCGCCCAACGACAACCCTTCCGACCCCCCGTCACGCTCCTCGTCATCTCCGTCGGCGAAAACATCATCTTCGATCCAAGCAGGGAAGAAATCGCCGTTGCAGACGCCGTCTTCTGCGTGTCCATCAGTCGCGACGAACAGACACAGACTTCCGACGACAAGCAGGGCAAAGAGTCCAGTAACACCAATAATCCAAACCTCAAACTCCTCGCCATCCGCACCATTGACCCGCCATCGCGGCTGACGAATTCGGGATTGTCGAATTCTGAGAATGCGGCGAGTATTGGAATTAGTACGGGTGAGGATACGGCTCAGCACGGGGCTGGAGGTGACTCGACCCATGGAGTCTGGAAGCCCAGACAGGGAGGTGTGAAGAGAGCGGTTGTTTCGAAGATTGTGAAGATGGTGCTGCAAAGGGGCGGCGTGGGAGATGAGGTTATGGAAGGGTTGGAGGGGGTGGAAGTGGGATAAGCAAGGAAATGAAAGGTTAGCGACAATGTGACAAATACTTTGCAGTTGCGATTTGCGGTGTCTGAGTCGATGCGTCGAGTGACGTAAATCGAAAAAAGCAACTCTCCCGGACGGAGGTGACTATTTACGAGTTGAAGAACCTAGATGGAAGACGGAGAACATGATGGATCCTTGATCTCAGACTCGATATAACGAGCCTTACTATGTATAAAACAAAGTCAGGTCACCGTTTAGTCTACTACTGTACGCGAAGCTCCCAGCGAGTGGCACAACGTGCTCCGAAGACTGGAATAATGGCATAGGAGATTTCGTACATTCGATCCTAACAGAGATAAAGCCGCTTTTATATGGTCGAATATAAGTAGAAAACCCTCGCTGTCTACCCGTATAAACTCCCACACCCAATGCCTTTGTTGTACAGTTATACAGCGTATGTAAATCTCCGATAACCTCAATCATCTTCTGCAGCACCAACTCACCATATCCCCAACCACTTCTTAACCGGCTTCCTCTTCCCCTCCCAATCCACAAACGCCGCATTCCCCTCTGCCAACTCCCCACCCTCCTGCACCCCCGACGCAGCCACAGCCACAGCATCACCGGCCACCACATCCGCCGCCGCCGCTGTCGCCGCGGCGGCGTTCTCCTGCGACTCGCGATCCGTACCATCCGGCTCCTCCAACCCATGCGCAATCCGATACTCCTTGCGCTTCTGCACATCGTCCACATTCCGTTTTCGCTTCTCCGTCGTCTCGAGCGTGACGTGATCGGCATGCATCTTCATGACGGTCAGAAACTGACCGACCGTGTCGATCGGGTGCGTGAGGAGATGCGACCAGGAGGGGAGGAGGTGCGCAAAGGGCGATGTGGCTCTGAAGTTGGTGGTGTATGTGAATGTTGCGAGGGAGACGAGGACGCCCTGTATCCACCCCCCCCCAAAAAAATGATCAGTAAAAATATCTCTTCTTCGCGTGTTGGGCTAAGTGGTGCTGTGTGGGAAATACGTACAAGTGATATCCAAACATGTATCCCCCTATTTGTCAGGAACTTGTGCATCACCGTCCCCTCGGGCGGGAACATGTGCGGATACCGTTTCGTCTGCTGCTCTTCGAGCTCCTTTGCCGAGAGCGGTGGGCCGGGATAGTTTCGCGGTTGGGCATTGGGGGAGAGGACTCGGCGGGCTGGGTGCGAGGGTGGTCGGAATTTATCTGGTTTCTCGAGCACGCGCGGTTTTGATGAGGAGGAGGACTTTGTGGATGCGCATCGGTGGTGCGGGGAGGAGATGGTGTTGTTTGCATGGCTGGCGGAGGCGGTGGTGCGGCGGAAGAGGGGAGATGAGGATGCGGATGGGAGTGCGCGTGTCGACCGGGCAGTGGCGCGAGGAAGAAGGAAAATAGGGATTGAGGTCGTGGATGTCATTATGACGGCTCTGGCAGCGGTGATGCAGCGACAGTGCGGGTTTGGGCGCTGTTCGCTGTCGGAGGTTCGTGTGCTCGACAGTTCGATTTGCGATTCAAAGTTGATGGCCGGAAATGGATGACTAAGAATGCGGGATTTCGTCGGTCCGGATATCGATTGAGGCTCCGCCGATAGCTACGGTGGTTGATAACTGGATAATGGTCACGATTGCTCATCCCGGAGCAGTAAATTACAAGGAGATTCGGGTGCTTCATTCCCGAGTGCTTCCAGTTTGGTATTCTAGGCCATGGTAAATAAGTGTTGCTGATAATCTTCAATCACCGTGCATCCTCGCGAGCGCATTCTCATTCAAGCCGCTTCTGTTCCTCAGAAACCTATCACATCCAAGAGTGCCAGCAAGGTCAGAACTGTGGTTCACGTCCACATCTTCCAGTGTCTATCCTACACCTCTTCAACCCTTGATTGAACTGAACGAATTCGCAAGCGTCACTACTCAAAGTTGCCCAATTCAATATCAATGTCGGCTACGTATGACCATTGGGATACCTTGTGGAGGTTACGAGATCCATCTGGTGCCTGGGGAGTAGCTCTAGCATTTATTCAGTACCATGCAGGTAGGTAGACAGAACCGTGGATAACAGGTCGTGCCCACGCTTCGTTTCTCGAAGCCTCTTTAACCTGCTTTCTCTCTCAGTACTGATAGCCCTTGGACGTAGATGCACGTCACAAGATCAGATTTCATCTCCTCGGTACCATCACTGAGCTCGCCGTGGTCTATTGATCCTGCTCTTGTGACTTCTGCCTCTGCTGTTTCTCTCATAGAAATTCCGTCTTATGGCCAGGACAACGCCCGCCAAAACTGAAAGGAGGCTGGAAAAGGCCTGCCTTTGCAGAGCCCACCGCAGAATAGGGATATCATTGTGCGGTATCAACGTATTTAAGTTGGCCGGAGTTTCTAGTACCTTTGATACTAGAACCCAGTGTGATCTTTCTCGGCTCTGAGCTGAAAGTTGAACAAAGGAGTGAAGAGTACCTTGGATTTGCAAAAGTGACTTCTGTCTGATAAGGCCCATAATTGAGTAACTTCTTTCCATTCAAGATCTATAAGTACACTCACCTTCTTCCTCAGCCGGATACAACAGAACATGAAGATGCACGCCTTCATCGATCTCAGTGACTGGAGTGAATTGCTGTCATCAGCGTGTATGTAATGCCAAGACCGTAACGGGACGAGAATGGATCCCGATTCTGCCCGAGTCATGCTAAACGTCGCGGCCGTGATTGGCTGGCCCGGTTATCTGGCCAATGGGCGGGCTCGGAAAGGCGAGGTGCGCAGGTAATTCAGGCGGGTATGGACGCGGTAACATGGCAATACCGGGGCGGCTGCCGTCATTGTTGGTTTTAGCGTTATTTTCGGCGAATGTTTGAAGCAAGGAAAGGAAAAAGATTTTCTTCGTTTCTGCGTTCTTCTTCTTCTTCTTCTTCTTCTCTCCTCTCACTATCTCTCACTTATACAGATTACCATCTTGGATAACAGTCCCTCACTCTCTGTCTACTAATTGCCGTGCTGTATAGCTAATTTTTTTTTTCACACTTCAAAATGGGCAAGGACTCTTATTCTCCCGGTAAGTTCGTCCAGCTTGTGTTGCGTGAATGAGAAGGAATCTCCTATTCTTTGTCTTGTGTTGTTGCTCCAGCGCGACTGCTGTCTGCCCTGCGATGTGTTCTGTGAATGTGTCCTCGCCTGGGGTTCTTCTACCCTCACTTGCCATGCTCGCGGACACACGATCCGGACCCTACCCAGCATCACTCGGCATCACCTCCCTATACTATCCTTTTGAAAGCACTGAACATCCTCTACACCATGTGTCTCGCCGAACTTCCTCTTGTCGTCACGGCCATTGAGCTCGAAGAGCGGTGGAAAAAAGAAATTGAACAGGAACGGCTCGCTAATCTCGCTTTCAAACCAGGCGATGCCTCCAAGGGCGCTGGACTCTTCAAGACCCGTTGCGCGCAGTGCCACACCCTCGAGGAGGGCGGTGCCAACAAGGTCGGCCCCAACTTGTGGGGTCTCTTCGGCCGCAAGACCGGTCAGGTCGAGGGCTACTCCTACACCGATGCCAACAAGCAGAAGGGTATCACCTGGGACCATGATTCTCTCGTAAGCTCACCCTTTCACGGACACTCGCGCAATCGCGATTACGGAACGATTCTAATCAGTTTTTTGCTGTTTGCAGTTCACCTACCTCGAGAACCCTAAGAAGTTCATCCCCGGCACAAAGATGGCCTTTGGTGGTCTCAAGAAAGCCAAGGACCGCAACGACCTGATCACGTATGTTTTTTTTTCCTGAATACCCTTTTTTTCACGTCAATCTAACTCTGGAATAGCTTCATGGAGCAGGAGACCTCTCCCAAATAAATCTCCAACCCTACCCTCTTCCCAAGGCCGCAATCGCATCCACGATCTCAAATGTGATTCCCGCGGCGTTTACGACACCCACCTCTACTACTTCTTGATTTCTGCATTTCTCGATGGGCGCAATTGCATGGACAGCACGTCGATTTCGGAGGAATGGGCCAGCAGGATACTAAAGGTGGCATGTAACAATATGAAAGTGTTTTTTTGTATGCTGTGCTGTTTTTCTCTCTGTGTTTCTCCTATTTGTTACTCTACGATAGATCGGTTGATTCCATCCCATGTCGTTCCTAACTCTTCATATTTTCCAGCCTTATTGTTTTTGCTTCTTTTTACGTGTACTCTTCTCCAACACGGAGGATTCCTCACGGAGGACAAGGAGTCGAAGCTCAAGAACGATGATTCGTGTCTCGTGCACCGGGTTTTACAGGAGTGATTTTTTTCATAATTTGTATTTTGGAGCGGCATAAGACCTTTAGAGCAATACTGATTCTCCTCTCAAGACACCTCTCTGCATATCTCTTTCAACCCGAATTCTCGTCCGTACTAGTTATGCCGTCCCGAAACCACTCGACCCGTCGTCCTTTCGGTCTCTCTTTTTTCTTTTCATTCACAGATAATATGGAGTTGCAGTGATTATTCAATCCATGCCCAGCCAACCAATGAAAACCGGTCTTGTGGTCTAGTGGTATGATTCTCGCTTAGGGTTCTAACTCTGAGTACAATTGCGAGAGGCCCCGCGTTCGAATCGCGGCAAGACCCCGATTTCTTTTTGAATTTTTGGTCTGCTGTTTTTAATGGGGAGGGAGATACTGTACATACATAGATGTCTTTTTGTTCGTGTGCTATTGTTGTTGTTGTTGTTGTTGGTTCAAGGTATTGTGGTTTATCACCGTTTCAGCGTGATCGTGTAGAGTATGCTGTGGTGATTTTGGTTTAGGGGCTGCTTGATGATATTGTACCATGATAGAAGGCTTTGTTTCTGGAGAATAAGAAACGGGTGGATATCAAGACAGAGAAGAAGAAGAAGAAGAGAAGGAATGAATATGTACTGTATGTACTGTACGTTGAAATGGAATTGACAAAAGCCTGCCTGAATCACAGAATCTAAAGAAAAAAACCACAGGTCTGCAGCCCCAGTAATAGACAGTAGGAGACAGAGACAGATGTATGTACTCCGTGCCAACAGGGGGGGATATAAATTAAAAAAACCAGCCATCGCCAGCAAACACCTCCCCACCAATTTCTCTGCTCCGTCTTCCGCATGTATGTATAGCTCGACGCCGGGTAAAAAGGAGATGATAAAGTGTTCAACGCTTTCCCTCCTTTGCCTGCACCGATTGCGTTTCTTTAAGTCGTTTGTAATGAATCGTGAGAAACCCCCTCTTGGACTCCGCCTGGAAGGACATGGCCAGAAGAAACGATGCAGTAGTAAAAAGAAAAAGAAAACCCTCCCGTATCAATAGCAAGAAAAACGCCCCCTAATTCACTCCGTTAGACAGTTCCTTAGACAGTCGCAGCAAGGCTCGGAAAAGTCGAGGCTACCGCCCTTCAATCTCATCCAACTTCCCCGAGATACTATCCAATATACTCCCACTCCGCCGACTCCCCGCCCCATACACCATCTCCATCAACTTGGCCTTTTGCCGCTCCCGCACCGTGCGCAAATACTCATACGCACCCTCCAACCCGCGTATCTGGCCATCCACGACGATTTCAATACTACTCGCCAACGGCAACAAACTCGCCGGGTCCCGATCATTCCCCCCCCCTCCTCCATGACCGTTGCCGCCGCCATTTCCACCCTGACTCGCCTCGACCCTTGGCAGATTCATCGAATCATTCCTCCTCAACAACGGACTCACCAACTTTCGCCTCAACGTCTCCAGATTCACCTTGAGCGCCAACAATTTCCCCCGATGGTCCATGAGCAGATGCTTATTCGCCACGGTGCGCTGCCGCACGCTGCCCAGTAACCGCTTGTTCTTCTCGTACTTGCGTAGCGCGGCGGCGTTGGGCCCCAGGACGCGCGTCCACAGCGACGAGAGCATCTCGCCCTCGGCGCGTTCCTGGGCGTCGGATTCGCGCACGACGGTGCGTTGGAGGTTGAGGAATTGGCGGTCGATGGATTCGAAGAGGGCGAAGAGGGCGGTGGAGTGGGTGAGTTCGGAGTTGATGGAGTCTTCGAGGACGGAGACGAGTTCGGTGAAGGCGTAGGAGAGGGTGGATTGGGTGCGTTGGGAGCGGGTGGGACCGAAGAGGGTGGTGACGAGGGTGCCGAGGCGGGTGGGGATGGGGAGGCCGTTGTTTTTGGGGATGTTGTTGTTGTTGTTGTTACCGTTCGTCGTGGTGTTGGTGTTGTTGGTGTTGGCGGTGGGAGGGGGTAAGAGGGGGATGGTTTCGAGAGCGCCCATGCGAGACAGAAAAGCGTGGAAGTTTTCAAAGAGCACGGAGGGGATGGAGCTAGATTGTTGCTGGGCCAGGGACTCGAGCTCGCGTTTGGCCCATTCCATCACGATGAGGATGGAGTCGATGTCGGCATCGACGTTGGCGAAGAAGCGCGTCAGCTCGAGGGAGAGCGTCTTGAGCGACTCGGAAAGCTCGTCCAGCTCCCGCACGATGATGGGTGCGCTCGTCATGTTCGTTCCGCGAACGGACTCGCCCAGATCCCATACCGCAACGCCCGTTTCTTGCAGGGTGCCAATCTGCTGGACGCCGTTTTCGGAATAGTATATTAACGGCTCAAAAGATCGTGCAAAGGCGGACAATTTCACCAAGTCTGGTATATGGAGCGGTAGGGGCGGTAAGCAGAGAGCGCGCAGGAATGTGATGGACAAGAGAGCAACAATTATAGATAGTATTGTAGAAGATTTCGTCTTTGTTATATCGTTGAATTTTCTACCAAGGAAATTAAAGAACGCAACAAATGGCTCTCGGTGCTGCACCTCTGCACGCACGGCGAAACGGATATCTGAGCCGAGTCAGCGCGGATTCATCAAGCAGGAAAGAATTCTGAAGTAGAAGATTGATGGCATTACAGTTTGTGATTGCCTCGTGGACGGGCTCTTTTTCAGGCCGCCCGTCTTGATCCCCTTCACCTTTGGCATCGAAACCACCGCCGCCCGAGTCCTCCTCTTTCACTTTGGGATGGCGCACTGGACTCGGCGATCGACCCTTTAATGGCGAATCTGTTCCTGGCGGCAATGGAATGCTCGCTGGTAACACCAGATCATCCAACTCATCTGCCTGCTGCGGAGGCGACAGCGGTTTCTCTAGCGCATCCTCGTACTGCGGACTCACGTCCCGCGATCGCGCCGGACTGTCCATCTCTGGTGGGCGTAGATCAGGCTGATTGCGCATATACGGTTGATGGCGATACCACGCGCTCCCGGACGTATTGCCCGGGCTGCAGTGGTTCACCTTGTGTTGCTGAAAGAACAGATGTCTGTTGAACCCAGGCGGTGACCACGGGTCACTCATATTCGACGCGGTGTCTGGGATCCCCCCGGCATCTTCGTCGTCGCCATCAGGCTCTTCAGACACGCCATGCGATCGAAAGCCCGAGTGCTGTGAAGGCAAGATGCCAAAGAGCGGGGTGCGTGGCGATGGGTGCTCTTCAAAGTCCTCGAGGGAGGCCGAGAGCGACGGATGGTCGTCGAAGACGTTGTCTAGATCGTCCAGACGCTCTGTAGCCATCATTGTGCTGGCCGATTCCTCCGTTGGAGTAAGAAGGGGCGTTGCATTGATGGTGAGAAAAGGTGGTCTGAAGACTGAGGTGTGAGCGAGCGCAATGGGGTGCGCGCAGGCTGCGACGGGCTCGAAAAACGCGAGACGCAGTGATCGCGCGTGGATATCAGGCAAACTCCCAGCAGCGACGCGTTGATGCGACTGAATTTCAGGCAGACGTGGGATCTGAGAGTCCTTGTTCAGAGGACGAGAGAGCGCTAGACGGGTTAATTATCCCACCGCCGGCCTTGCGATTCGTGGGCAGTGGGGAGGCTCACTTCACGGGTGACGTCCAACCAGATATTGGTTCTTCTCGGATCAGTTATCAACAGCAACTTGTCTCTGTTCAGTGGCAGGTCAAGCAGGTGGCATCGATCGCAAGATCTCGGAGTATCAGTACAATGACAAGCCTGCGGGTTAATCAGAGTTTCCCGGACAGCGCATCAAGCTAGAGTTCAGTGGTGGCTAGTGACAGACTCGGAGATCTATCCAAGATGGCGATGTGCAGTTCTTGCGGTCTGATTCAGTGCTAAAGAGTCTTGATTGATGGCGATATGGCAGAGGTTGTGTGAGTATTCAGAGCAAGTCGTCTCTCTCTCGCTCTTGGATGACTGTTTCCCCTCACTGCCAATTGTCACTCCTGTGCGCAGCCCGGCCAATCACCTCCCGATCGCAGTGGTCCCGTGGCCCGTGGCTGGCCCAATCAGTTCGGGATGCGAGGACAACGCAGCTGGATCGGCAGCACGTCGATTCGCAGCCTGCCGAAGACGATGTCGAGGTCAAAAAGAAGACGGATATGATGCGATGTGAGATGTGAGAACAGTATACGGAGTAAGAGCAAAAAAGAATAGCAAAAAGATAATCGGGGTCTTGCCGCGATTCGAACGCGGGGCCTCTCGCAATTGACTCAGGGTGAACCCTAAGCGAGAATCATACCACTAGACCACAAGACCGGTGTTATTGCTTGGGTCGGGTTGCTTAGCAATATCTACGAAACTAAGATACACTTGCGAATAATCTTGGAAGTCGATGTGGCGAAGCAGTACACTCATATCAAGCTGTGAGCAAGACAATGACGACTACGAATGTGCTCTTGAGTTGAACTTCGTACTTTATTGATGCTCTTGAGTGACTGCGCTTTCGTCTGATGCCCGTCAATTCTATTTTTATCCCAGATCAAACCCCTCTACGGGCCTCCACCTCGTGTTGCTGCCCACTCATCGGCCGCAGCCCGCTCAATTCCCCGACGACGACAGACGGCTGCAAACATCTGTATCGAGATATCTATAGAGTTCCTCTAAGAGACTCCATGGCAGGCAGGCATGAACTTGAAACGCATGCCTAGTCCCCAGGGCCCTCGCATGGCCTGTGTCTCTGGTCCATGACCATGAAGAGGTCGTCCGTACTTGGGGCACTGACCTCTTTGCTGAGCAATTTGACCTCAAACTTCTTCTTGACCGTTCTTTTCACAAGGTTTTTGTCCGTCAGGAAGATCCCTTCTCCCCTGGTGGGGACGGGAAGATGGCGGCCTGTTTGCAGACCAGATGTTAACCCAAAACGGGCAATTCATTCTCGTTTTACTGCCTCAGAGCCTGAGTTATCTCGTATCCAGGGCCTCCGCATGGGGCTCTGCGCGATAATTTGAGCATGTGTTCCTCGGCAAATTTGCTGGAAATAGCATCAAGCCCATGGCGCATGCCCTCTTTCCTGGATAGGACGTGGAGAGGGCGAGATATAAAATGGCCTGGTGCACCCAAGTCTAGGACTTGCTGGACCAGCCTTGATTCATTACACCCATGAGAACCAAGTCACCATGGCGAAGAGCTTTTACATATATTTCCTGGCAGTACTGCACCTCTTTGCAGCCGTGCTAGCTGCGCCCATCGCGGACCGAGCCAACGATTACCACGTCGCCGTCGTCGACCAAAACTCCAAGACCGTCCGAGTCTTCCCACGCAACGCCAAAAAATGGAACGACAAAGCTATCTTCTGGAGCTTCACCGCCGACACTGGCTTGTTTAATCGGAAATGGAACAACCTCTCGGGCGTCAAGATCCGCAAGGTCGCGAAACACGGCTGGATCGCCCTCGTCACCGCCTCGGGAGGTAAAGCCGGAATCGTGAACATCACCAAGGAGAAACGCAAAGTCGGACTGGACGATGTCATGTGGCAGGCGACCCCGGGCGATAACCCCCATGCCATTGAGCGGGTGCCAAACAACGGAGCCATCGTCGTGGCGAGCTCGAGCCCGGGCAAACTCAGTCTCTACGTGCCTACATCCGAGGATATCAACGACTATAGCAAGATCAAGCACGCCCAAGACTACACGCTCAAGGGTGCGCACGGCGTTCTCTGGGATCCCAATGGTGGCAGCTCCGTTGCAGCTGGCATCCTGTGGGCGGTCGGAGATGATTATCTCTTCAAATACAAGGTTACCGGCTCATTGAAAAACACTCGCCTCAAGCAAACTGGCAAATACAAGCTGCCCAAGGGTGGGTTGGGACACGACCTGCAGCCAGACTTTACCAATAAGAAGGTCCTCCTCATGACCGATACGTACGCCGCGTATGAATTCAATACCTCGACGGGCAAGTTCAAGGTCTTGAAGTCGATGAGGAAGTTGAAGAGTCTTGTGAGACATGCAAACGGAGAGTATATGTGGGTGAAGGGCGACAAGGACGAGTTGGGTCAGTATGTTCGCTGGGGAGCTAAAGTGGGCACCCAGAAAGATGCCAGGGGTTGGGGTGATGCGAAGTTCTATAAAGCGAGAATTTACAGCCCAAACTACGAGTGAACGGGCTGATTCCGTTTCGACGGACATATCGGATTGAGCTGGGGAAATGGAGGGTGGCTAATGATTAATGGTATGCGTTTGATTTCACCCAAGTGTACTTCGATACGAGCCTTGAGCTGCAGGATACGTTATCCCCGGTTTTATAATGCACATATTAGGACTTGCTCCCCAGATTATGCATCCTTATCAGTAAGAGAGTCGAGGGGCAATGATGCTGTCCTGAGGATTGGAAGAGAAAGGGGTCAACTGAAGGGCTAACTCAGCCCATACGTCCATGGATCTGGCAATCTTGGATCTCGTCCATCAGCATGCCTGCGGAAACTGTGGCCAGCACTGATTGAAGC
Organism: Chrysosporium keratinophilum; assembly: GCA_029850275.1. Taxonomy (NCBI): domain Eukaryota; kingdom Fungi; phylum Ascomycota; class Eurotiomycetes; order Onygenales; family Onygenaceae; genus Chrysosporium; species Chrysosporium keratinophilum. The sequence continues at coordinate 89,265 of JARBIX010000011.1, forward strand.
TAAGGAGGGGACGAGGAGGAATTAGGGGGTCGCCAACAGACTATCTATGCCGGACTCCAGGCTCCCTCTGATACCCAATTGCAAGCATCTTTATCCCTTTGTTCTATCCTTAGACAGCCGTCCTTGGGAATGGGATATATCAGACCGAGGAAGGGCGAAATATGGCCTTCGCTCTCCCGGTTTTCTCTTCCAGAGGTCCCATAACCAGAAGTGCTCAGCATCCTTATCAATTCCCCCTAACGTTAAGGCCTTTGTCTTCAGAAACCAGCCCTCTGCCCAAGTGTTCTAGGGACGGGTAACGTGACCCCTGACGGAACATGCCGTCAGCTCTCATATTGTTGCTCTGCAAAAACCTGTTCTACTCCTTTTCTTTCTCTTTCACCTTTTCGCTTTTTGATTTCTCTTTTGTGCGTCGAGATTCAAGCTCGTCCACACTGCATCCTTCAGTTATCTCTCCATCAAAGCTCCTCGTTCGCTCCTGGTTGACTCTCAATATCAAACTCTCACCTCTCTTCACACTATATCCTACGCTGACGAACACAATGGAATCCTCTCCACCACCAGTCGACAACGCACAAGATACAACCCCCGCAACCGCACTCACCGCAACAGGTATGTTTACCAGCTATCCAAACCACCCCACCGCTCGCACTCCCTCTCTCCAAAGGACGTGAATATAACACACGAACAAACACATAATCACTAACCCACTCAACTCAAAACTCATCCAGAACGCATCATCGTCAAAGAAGTCGCCCGCATCAGCGCGATAGTAGAGGAAAACGACAACAAGCTCACCATGATCGAAAACACCGTCGCTCACCACGAGCATCTCCTGCTAGACCATCTGGTCCCCAACGACGAGGGGGGCATGTGCCGCGTTCTTAATCTCAAGGAGGCTACGTCGGCTTTGATGAATCATGATCGACAGTTGGTTCTGCGAGAGATGAAGATTCTGGATCTGAAGGAGAAGTTGCAGAAATTGGAAATGAGGGTCGAGGAGGTGGAGGAGAGGATGGCGAGAGCTGAGGGCTTGAGAGGGTGGTGGTTTAGTGTGGTAAGTGGTTTCCTGTTCTTCCCTTTTCTTTGAGGATACTACTATTTGAGGTGTCTGTTGTCGGTTGCTGATTGTGATAGGTTTGTTATTTTGTCATTGTCGTCCTTGCGTGCGTGAAGGGGGTGCAATGCCTTTGAGATGATCACGACACCACGTTGAGATGCGGAATGCGGTTTGGCTGTTGTTATTACTACTTCTATGGTCAAGCGTTTGTTATGAGATACGGATTATCTCAGAGGCTATGATGCTGTTGACAGGAGGAGAAGATTTGTTTCTCACAATGAAGCCCCTTTCCACCATTGCTGCTAGAGATCGGGAAACTTTCGATACAACTTGATCATGGGGAATACCTCAATGTTGAGCAATGATATTCTGTTCATCATTCATGTGAAGCATGTAGATTTCTTTTCAGTTTGTGCCGCGGATAGGGGATAACCTGTTCACTTTCATCATCTGCTGCGAGTTCTTGTCCTCGATCTGCAGGCCCAACGCCGTGCAGTAGATCTAGCAAAATCAAAATTCCCGTTTCAGGAATTAATTCATCCTCGATATCGACATTCTTTTTCGAGACTCTAGGAACAAATACCTCGTGGAGCATTATTTCAGGCCTATTAAGCAGACTGATAACAACAAAAGTAACGCCGTCTACGTATAATACAGCCAGAGAAAAAGGGCGTAGAAATAAACAACAGCAAGACCCATCCCAAATCCTGTGATGAAATTAAATCATGACTTCAAATGTCGTTGTGTTTTCCGTTCGAACGCCATGCGTGCAAAGTAAAGACAGCAAAGGAAAAAAAAAAGGGAAAAGCAATGAAGGAAACGAGCCGCAAGCTCATTCCTTGTAACGGGTATTTTCATCATGTGGACTGACTGACGGAATATGGCCGTTCCTAGCGCCAGTCGTAAAAGTGTGATTGAAGTGAACTCGCTGTCGTGACCCTTCTGCGGCGAGACCATCTAGAACCCATAGCCTTGACCGTACGGCGTCGCTCCATAGGGGGTCGTGCCACCAGCCGCACCCCATACACTCTGGCCGCCCGCACCGTCACCAGCACCATTAGGTGCATACGTGCTGAAGCCACCATCGATACCTTCGGGTGGCTCATAGGCATCCGGACTCCGTGCACCGTCGACGTCGACACCATTCATGGCATCTCCACGGTCGTTGGGTTCTCCGGCGCCCGTCAATCCAGATATGACTTCAGCGAGTTTACGTTGAAGAACGCTGATGCCTTGCTGGACTATGGTATCTGGTTCGATGTTTCCGACGCTTTCAACGTCAAAGTAGAAAATGTTAGGTGTCGCGTCGTAGTCGAAGGGCATATCTGCTGGCGTGGGGTTCTCCCATTCCGCGTTGGCTGAGATGGGCCTTGTTCATAAAAAGCACTGATCAGCCTTTCAAAGGTCCAAAAATGAGAACAATAGGTGCAACATAAAAGCCCACAACTCACCATTCCTTGATCGGATCCTCCTCGTACCAATAATCCACGTGCTTCAAATTATTATGCGGATCGTACTCGAACCCAACCGCCGCCGTCGGCGCCCACTTCGCATGCTCCTTCGCAATCCCCTTCTTCACGATACACGTCATCTTCACCTCCTGCCCTCTCCTCAACTTGGTAATAATCGGTCCCTTGCCCTCCGCATCATTAATCACCGGGTTCCCCACCCACTCATTCGCCCGGTCCCCAACCACCACCAGGTCCCGCGCATACACCACCATGACACCCTCACCCGTACATTTCGCATGCAGCTGCAGCGTGATGATACATCGCGAACAGCCGCCCTCGCAGTCACAGTCGCGCGCATACACCATGTCCACGTCGCAGTTTTTCGAATGCAGTGGGATCAGGCCGAGACGGTGGGCGATGAACTCGTCGGGTAGGACGGAGGTGTTGGATTCGATTTCGACAACGTCGATGGCTACCGTGGGCACTTCGGTGAGCATCACGCGGCGAAGGGAGTTGGCAAAGGCGAGGTCTACGGAGCTGAGGCGGAAGTCGACGCGGTGCGGTTCGGCCTGGTTTCGTTGGTTAGTTGGTGAGGGGCGAAATGAGGATTCCGGGGTCTGTTGACGAGGGAGGCTCGGAGAGGAGGGAGGAGGGTTCGGAATGGGAAGGATTACTTACTTCTCGTACAGTGACCTGCGGCCCCTGGGGCTCGATGTCCATTTCATCATAATCCATGGTTGCGCAGGTATGGAGGAGCTGCGCGTGGCAAGCTCACTCTCGTATAGTCGTGTGTGCGCTAGGTATTCTCAAGTAGACCGACAAAAAAGCAGCAGTATAGAAAGCTGTGCGTATGGGACTAGAGGGGTTCCAGAATACGGAGAGGATGCAAGTCCAGCGTGATGCTGATATTCACTTCTGGCCGTCTTCAATTTCATTCACTTTGCGATGAGCGAATCCCGATCTCGAAGCTTATGTAACCAATTTCGGACATTTGTTCTACCGTACTCCGTTTACCTCAGACGCGTCCTACGATTTTCGCGTCACACTATGTTTATTCGGGCATAGTGCACGTTCCCAATTGGGAAACCGGAGCCTCTGCCCAGCGAGTCTCAGAGTCGGCGGTTCTATTCCGTTCAACGCTCACTTTAAGCAGTTCATAAGCAAGGGATTTTTTTTAAAAGGGTGCCAATACGGGACATCTCGGTGGGACATTATACAGTATGTACACTGCTGTCTGATACCAATTTCGTCTTGAGCTGGCGTTTGGAACAGCCTCTAGCCAGCATCTCCCGAATACGACAGGAAAAGGTCCAAATATGGGACGAACGAGAATGAACTACAAACCGTGCAGTACATTCTCAAGCTTCGACCTGGCTTCTGCAAAATAGCGCGTTGAGCATCGTACAGAGCGACTGAAGGACGACTGAGGCAACGCGGGAGATAATGGACCGCGGTCTTATATTTGCCCTCTTTGCAATCCATGTGATATATGCCATAACACACACCCATCGCTAGGAATTCCTAGGGTCATATCACTACTGGGATTCCTTCCCATGTACAAGTTCTAGGAAGGGTTGAAATGAGCCTCCGTAAGAACTCACAAAAAGAACAATCATGTACCTCCTGTTTGACAACCCAGCTGTTCAACGACCGCCTCGCTATTCCTCCTTCTGGCTAACCAAGAGTTGCTCACTCAGGTCGGTAAGATCGTCTGCTTTAGATGCTCTTCTAAATGATTGTTTACTAGCGCGAAAGCTGTTAGTTAGCTTTTCACCAAGTCGGCCCACGGCGAGTGTCGTGTCATACCTGCCTACAGGAAGAGATGGCATGCGGATATGGCCCTATTTCCGGGTGTCGGAGCGGTGTTTCTCGCTGAGGGCGCGCAACACTCAATCCTGCCGCTTATTCTCACTACTCCCCCTCTCCCGCCCCTCACCACTACTCTCATCTCTCAGTAACCTACGCATCCTCTCCCGCTCACTAAACCCACCAAACAACCAATCATTCGTATGCCGATCACAGTTGTTCACCGTCCCGCCATGCGAATATCGCTTCTTGCCAGAGGACGACGCGGTCGATGATAAGAATGAATTCGACAGCTCAGAGGAAGAAGCGGTTGGACTCATGGGCAGTGGGGAGACGACGTGGTCGGGGTGCTCAGGACCTGGCATCTTCTCCCTACCTTGTAGGGCCTGGTGCAAAAACTTTTCTGGCTCGCCAAATTTACCTGATCACTTAGAGTTGAGTGTGCTCGGGACCTAGCGTCTTCTCCATACCCTGCAGTGCGCGGTGGAGCATCTTCTTTGCATCGCCCAATTTGCCCTGATCACGATAAAGAAGACCCATCTCATAGGCTGTGTCAAGAGTTGACGAGTACTCAGGACCTAGCGTCTTCTCCATACCCTGCAGTGCGCGCTGGAGCATCTTCTCTGCATCGTCCAGTTTGCCCTGATAACGGTAAAGACGACCTATCTCATAGACTGTGTCAAGAGTTGATGGGTGCTCAGGACCTAGCATCTTCTCCATACCCTGCAGTGCGCGGTGGAGCATCTTCTTTGCATCGCCCAATTTGCCCTGATCACGATAAAGAAGACCCATCTCAGAGACTGTGTTAAGAGTTGACCAGTGCTCAGGACCTAGCGTCTTCTCCATACCCTGCAGTGCGCGCTGGAGCATCTTCTCTGCATCGTCCAGTTTGCCCTGATAACGGTAAAGACGACCTATCTCATAGACTGTGTCAAGAGTTGATGGGTGCTCAGGACCTAGCATCTTCTCCATACCCTGCATTGCGCGCTGGAGCATCTTCTCTGAATCATCCAGTTTGCCGTGATAACGGTAAAGACGACCTATCTCAGAGACTGTGTTAAGGGTTGACCAGTGCTCAGGACCTAGCGTCTTCTCCATACCCTGCAGTGCGCGCTGGAGCATCTTCTCTGCATCGTCCAGTTTGCCCTGATAACGGTAAAGACGACCTATCTCAGAGACTGTGTTAAGAGTTGACCAGTGCTCAGGAGCTAGCGTCATCTCCATACCCAGGAGTGCGCGGTGGAGCATTTCCTCAGACTCAACCAGCCTTCCTTGATAAAAAAAAACAATGCCCAGAGTATGCACTACATTGAGAATTGATGAGTGCCCCGGACCTGAAATCTTCTCAAATCCTTGTAGTGCGCGGTGCAACATCCTCTCGGCCTCGGCCAGCCTGCCCTGAGCATTGAAGAAATTGCCTAAGCGATAGGCCACAGTGAGAGTTGATGTGTGGTCGGGACCTAACATCTTCTCATATCGTGCCAATGTTGTTAAATACATCAGCTCGGCCTCAGCCAGCTTGCCTTGATCTTTCAGCAAATCTGCGATACGTAAAGCTCCAGCAAGTTGGTCCATAGACATTTCATCTAAGAGATTGCTTCGACGGAAGCGTCGGTGAACGAGGCGTGCCCCATGACCAGCTAAGCCAAGATTAAAAGGACTCTTAAACAAATCACTGCCATCAGGTTTGCTGTCGATTGATCGAGCGATGCAGTCAAAAGCATACCAATAGTACTGCTGAACAATGTTTTTGTTGAGCTTCATCATTGACCAATCATGCATGCAGGGATGCATGCTCCATGAGCTGACTCCGTCCTCCATCTGGACGTCCAAAAAGCAGTACTCCGCCAGTGTGCACATCGTGCTCTCGAAATTGACTTTGTTCGCAATCAAATTATGCAACCAACCCGGAGAGTGATCGGTGAGACCAGCGCGGAGGAGATCGTACCAGATCCGATTATCGAAGTAGGCCAACAACTTAAGGAATTTGGCTGCATTTGAATTCTCATTTTGAAGGGAAGTGTATGATGAATCCCAGGTGGTGGAGAGCGTGCGGTCATACTCCAAAAGCTGGGCTCGCCGCTGCGGGTCAATGTCTAATGTTTCTTCATATTCCCCAAGATAGCGCTCATAACTAAAATTACTGAGCCGAAGATAAACCCCCGCGGTAGCCAAAGCCAGCGGGAGACCGTCAAGTCGCTCCGCCAAACGGCTTGCATAGGAATCAGAATCAAATCGCTCAGATCGAGTACGCAGGACCATAAGACTATCTTCAATGTTCTTGAAAGATTGTAACTGTATCTGGAGGGTTGATCCGGAGAGGGAATGTGGCCGTCGTGAGATGACGAGAATAGCCCCATGGGAAACAGAAGGATGATAATCTCGAATGTTGAATTGGCTCGGGTTATTATAATTATCGAAGATAAGTAACCACTGTGTATTCCTTGTGTCAGACAGCCATCGTAGTATACGCATCACGCATTCCCCAGCATCGAAGTTTGGGGATTCCTGTTCGCCAAAGATAATTTCAGCCGCCAACCGAAAACTAACGGCAAGAGTATCCTCGGTTGTTGCATCTAGCCAGAAGACTGACGTGTGCATGTTCCCATGTCGTTTTGCGTACGTTATGGCAAGCTGTGTTTTGCCGATACCACCTGCACCGCCGAGAACCAGATATTGTTGCCCTTGATCTCGAGATTTGTTACCCGGCTCTAAGACCTCCTTCATCTTGAAAAGTTCAGAATGACGCCCGATGAATAGATTTTCATCCAGTTGGGGCACCTGGCCAAGGTGAACACCAGCAGGCCTTAAGGAAGTTGTAACATGCATGTCATGTGAAGTCGTTGGCGTATTCGCCCTATGATTGTTCCAATTTGTGAGAGCAACATCCACAGCATTGAGAATGATAGTATTTTCGGGAATGAAATTCCAAAAATCAAGCTCGGTGTCGGGGATAAAGGCAGCGTCTATTACAGTTTCTGTTACGGAAGGTACATCATGTTCCGCTTGTTTGAAGTCCTTTTGGCTGTTCATAGGCGGCTGGTCTTTCTTAGTTCGAAATCTGTCGTCGTCGTTGTCCTCAAAATTGAGCGAGATGTCTCTCACTCCCGAAAACCCGCTCGGTGATTGTGGTAGCGAGCCAGAATTTTGCAATCGTTTATGTGACGAGTTGCCGCAATTGGACGAACCTCCGTCACCCTCAGCGGTTCCATCCTCAAGGCTTGGTAGCGATAGGAACAAGAGGGACTCGAGATGCTCAGCAATGTGACTCACCAATTTATCTGCTAGAATAATTTCCGGCTGTCCACAAGTTCTAGACGTGACAATTGAATCGGGCTCAAATTCGCAAAACGGGCAAACATAGAGCTCGCGGAGGGCCAATGCTTGCTTTCGAACGGCAAGAGCATCAAGTTGGGCGTTCGTGGGCGGCGTTGAGCGACTCGGGTGATGCGAAACATCTTGCATGTGATCTCTCCAATGCATCTCGCAATCAAACTGCAGTGGATCCTGGTGATCAAGATCGCAGTACCATGTCATGGCATGCACTTTTCTCGGCCATTCTTTGGAATGCGCTGTGTCCATGTGCTCTCTCCAGGCTGGTTGTTCGGTAAAAGATGGGCTGGTACAGTGTGGAAAAAGGCACACGTAAGGTTTTAGATGTTCGTGCACATGGGCCCTGGAAGAGACTGATCAGTGGAACGTGTCTTTCAGGTGGAATCGAGTGCTGCAGCCATACCTCCAGTGTTTGTTCCTAGGCTGTTTTCGCAGCTTAACCGCGTCCAGTGGTTCCAAGCAATAAGGGCATGGTACATGCTTTGCCCCATGTATGATTCGCGGCGGGTCCGGATATCTGGACACCGAGGGGTTCCCTTGTGGTGAAGACTGCGAGCTAGAGAGCGAAAGAGGTGGCTTTGGACTATGCAGGTTCTGCAAGAATGCTGCTCTATCCAATTCAGAAGCGAACGCAGTGGTGCTACTGACGGTGGAAGGCAGTACGAGCGACATGGTTTCCATAAGTGGCAGTCTTGTGGTAGGCTTTTCTATGGCGGGCGCCAAAACTTCCGTCTTAGTATTGAAAGGAGTTGACGGCTTGTGTACCCGCTTCATCTGCAACTTCATTCCATGGCGGTGCCTCCGTAATATAGCCCTTCGACGTGCAGAGATCGTGTCTGCCATGTGTTCACAGAGACTTAACCTCGCATTGGGACATTTCCATTTGACATAGGATATGGCCATGCGGTGAAAGATCTTATCTTCATCGCTCGTAAAATTGGACAAGTCTTCTGCCTCCATCCTGACAGATGCCTTTCTGACGGCACTCGCCCAGAAATGCAGTCTGTCAAGAGCCGCATCAACCGCAGACAGCCAACGCTGCGTGTCCGTCAACTTCCCATCCTTGTTTTGTTCCACTGTTTCCATCGGCACGACAATGAGCATTAACACGAGGTCGAGAGATAAAGAATAGATCTCTTACAATTGGAGAGATTTCTCTTGACCATTTCAAGCAATTCCACGACCATTCCCTTGATTTCCTCATAGTCTTGAAGCCTGTAATCTAGAGAAGCCGTGTGAGGAGCCAGAGCTCCCGTGTAGTTTATCCAGAATGCAAAGCTGTTGTGAAGGCCTCTTATGTCGCGACAGGACCCATCCAATGAAGCGGGACGGGGGTCAGAGAGATCGTGCTTCAAGGAAGACACAATGCTCTCGAAAGCATCCAGACAGGCGTCGGTGGCTTCGTATATGGTGGTCGCGCATTGCCGCCCCGTGAATTCGTCCTTCGTCCGCATCGTGTGGAACATTATGCCAGGTCTTCGTCCTGTCTCGGTCCTAAGCTATCTTAAAGGGGTTGGTGCGTGTTGATATGCTGACGAGAGGCTTGGGGAGAAGGCAAGCAGCGTACTCCCAAAGACCTGGGCTGAATAGTAGTTCGTGGATTCTTAAGACGACATGCGAGGGCTCGTAGGATCGTTTGGGCCAACCTTTACTCCATCCTTGATCGGTTTAATAGTCGTTCAACCGTCGTTCAAGACCCCTTTGTCGTTTTCCAGCCAGCGATTCCAGGCCAGAATTTGGGGATTCTTTGGCTCAAGAATATTGAAAGGTCACCAAGCCCTTTCATGCCCGGTCACTCCGTTGAGGCCGTGAATTACGGACGAGTTCCTGTGTATTTGACTGCTACTCCGTACAGAGTATGAAATAGTTAAGTTAGTTGACTCTTTTGGCTTGCTTAATATTAGGGTCAAAAGCGGGGTTCGACGAAGATCTGGCCAAGGGCTTCAGCCACCAATGCGGCAATGCCTCGACTTAAGCGCGGAGGAACAGACTCGCTCGTCGAAGTCACCCAGTATCTGTGCAGTTTGTCTCCTAGACTAGGCTAGTTATGTTTTCTTTCACCGGAGCGCAGCGTCCTTTGTAAGGATTTATATATGATTTTGGTGTTTGCATTAGTTAAATGCTAACCCTGGAGTAGACAGCTGAACTCGACGATAAATAGTTGAACCTACGCCTTATACGAGGCTACGCGTCGTTTCGGTTGCAGGCCAACATACTGACGATTTGAACTGACGAAACTCGGTCGATTAAGACGTGAAATAATGCTGCTGCAAATGTCAGAGCAGCAGGATCGCATTCGCAAGGCACAACGCCGATTCGATCTCCTCCAGAGCGTCCACGCCTTTTTTGCCAGGCCTTTCCCCACCTCTAAGGATGTGAAGGCGTATAAGGCGCGATATGGAGCCGTGCCTGAGGACGACTTGCTCAATGATATCACTATCCTACAATCGGAAATCGTGTCCTTGCCCATAAAGCTGGAGCGAATTGATCTTGAGCAGTTGACAAGCGAAGCTGATACTGACCGCCTGCTCAAAGCTTTCAACTCCTTGTTGCACTGCTTTGAAAAGGCTGCATTATTTGATTTGAAAGGCATTGAAGTCAACATCGCAAAGTTTGAGGTAGTTCTGATTGTTCTTAGGGCTTCATTTACACCGGGAGAAAATTCTGTTTCAAGAGGGTTGAGAATCTCCGGCTGACTCAAGCTGAATTAGGGGCATCTCGATTGCTTTGATTCTTTTCCAAAGCTCGTCATTCTCAGCCTGCGGCAACAAGATGGCGATGAGATCGTGAAAGGAGAATACTGCGACGCAGACGGTGAAGCTTTGTTGTTTCCTCATATGGTGCGAGTAGGCCTCAACCGCGTCAACCTTTATATCCGCCTTCCACTGTCACTGGCAGAAACTCCATCATACCGGCGCGATGTTGAACATTTTGGTAAGGTCGTAACGGATATCTTTTCGGATACAGTGAAAAGAAGACATGTCGAAAGTTCTTTAGAGTCATTTAACGTTGCTGAGATCGAATTTATTAAGGATGCGAATGCCTTTTGCAAGGCCTCTTCTTCCTTATTCCAATCCGTGCTTGCTGGTATCACTTGCGACGCTAGGCATGTGGCAGAGATTCACCTCTCCGCGACGCGACAACTAGAAATGCTTCTAAGCATTAACGAGTTTGACCAGATTCTCGCGTACTTTACCCCGTGAGTGCCTATCCTTTTCAAACACCTTTGCTTGAAACAAATCAGTTTTTTTCTTGTGCACCGTCGCGTCTAAAAATGAACCTTTTTCCCTCCTGCAAGATAGCATGGTTTGCCGAATCGCCGCATTGCTGATTTCCATTAATTACTCATGCTGCTGATAGATGCAACGGCTCCACGTTAACCGCTCCATCAGAAAATAAATTTGAATGGACATGTTCCCATAAAATGCCACCTGCATTTTGCAATCGGACGATTCGGGCCTGTTTCAATGAAACGGCGGTTTGGGAGGATTGTGCTTCGGACCCTGTTCTGTTTGATCACACGTCCCGAGTTGCTGCGTCAAGCACTCTGGATAGTCTGCTTCAGGGACTTGGCACAAAGGGGAAAAAGCACCTTGACACGAAAACTCGAAAAATAGTTCCAGTGTTTTTGGCATGGTCGCTGTTCCACCTATGTGACAACCCTTGGCTACAGCATGGCTTTGAGAGAGATCGCATCATTCTTTTACCGAACGGGACAAATGGTCACGATTGGCTCCCACGTGTGCCTTGCGATTTGCACCTCAATTCCACTCGAAAGTCACTCTCAGAAGATGTGGCCGCTCTAGGGCTTCTAATTCTGGAGCTCGAGGCTAAACGTTTGGCTGAATGGACCGATGAGGATGAGGATTATGAGTCAGAAGCCAAATCTAACCAGATGCGCCTTGCTCGAATTTTGAATGATTGGAAGGATGACCTACCAGATTTCTATCGTTATGTTGGTTTTGCTTGTTCTCAGTTCGAGAGTGTGGTCGAGCAATTTGACCACCCTGACATTGATAAAAGTTTGAAATCCCAGGCAATTATGTATAAATGCATCCTGAGTCCGCTCCACCAGAAAATGGTGACTGAATTCGAGGTGACAGTAAGTTTATTCAGGGGGGTATTTGGCCTCTCAATCCCTACGGGTCGGGAGCAGACTTCAGAAAGGATCGTTCTGTACGATGACTCGGAATCAACCACGTCTAGTGCGAAGTGAGTAATAACTGGCTGCTTTTATTGTTGGTTGATCTCCTAACATTTGCCCTGCAGCTCAAAATTTGCTGAAGACTGGATGAAAACATTAACAGAAGGCGATGGCCTTGCCAACCATATCAGAACGCTACGGAAGAACCTCTCTGTTTGCTTAGCAGAGTTAGCACGAGGAAAGGAAAAGCCCAAGGCGCCTCGAGTTGCGATACTTGACACGGGGATTGATCCAAAAGATGCAATGATTAACGGGGCCAGATCACGAATCAGGGACAAGCACAGTTGGGCACCAGGGGACTATGATTCACACGGTCATGGGACGCATGTCGCTCGTTTATTAATTGCGCTGGCTCCGACTGCGGAAATATATGTCGCCAAAATCACCAACGAAACAGACATAGGCGCCAAAAACGTGTCAAAAATTGCTGAAGTATGTTTTTTCGTTCAAGAGTGCTCCCGCTTACTATGCTTGTCGTAACTAACTCACCCCCGCGCCACAGGCTATCAACTGGGCTGTAGAGAAGTGGGACGTGGATATAATCTCGATGTCGTTTGGTCTCGGGAAACGGGATAAAGCCATTGACGCCGCCATCAATACAGCTCTCAAGGCAAACAAGCTTATTTTTGCAGCTGCCTCCAACGAAGGAGGGAACAAAAAGCGTTCTTATCCAGGTCGAAGGGACAATGTTATCTGCATACATGCGTGTGACGGCCAAGGAAACAAGGGGTACATGAGTCCCAGTCCGGAGAAGAAAAAGGACAATTTCAACGCTCTTGGCATTGGAATTGAATCGGCGTGGAAAGGAAAGACTGTTTACAAGTCCGGAACTTCATTCGCTACGCCCGTCGCGGCAGCCATAGCTGCCAATTTCCTCGACTACGCAAATCTCAACCGCAATATCACGGAAGAGAGTAGAGAGCACCTGTACAAATATGAAGGGATGTCAGCGCTGTTTAGAAAAATGTCGACAGAGCGCGACGGATATGATTATGTACAGCCTGGATATCTATGGGATGGAAAAAGCGACGACGAGAGGGCTCAAACCATTAACGACATGCTTGATGATTTATGAAGCGATGGGAAAATGCACTAGACAAATATGAGGTAGGAATCTAACGCTTTGGGCTAGTGTGTATAACCATAACCTCCATGCCAAAAGGGTATGTGTTGACAGATACGCCTTGGATGTAGAATGGCTGTATGACATACATAGCAAATGGGGTGAAGCCAAAAACATGCGTCGAATATCCCGCCAACTAACCTCGACTAGTCTCACTAACGACCCATGCAGTAGTAATTGTCTCATCGCCAAAATCTTCGGTCTCCATCTCAACCGGGCCTTTTGTATCATCACCCAAGTCAAGAACCTCGTCGTCGCGTTTGCGCACTGCGTCACCATCATGTAAGGTAGCCCCTTTGTTATACTGCTGGGCGACCAATTCTCCGGGCGTCCGGGTCAGCCAGTGTTTCCGAAACACAAGTTTTGTGATACGAATCCCAATGATGAAATCGGTGGAATCATCAAATCCTATCTCCATCCTCACTTCCTCCGAGGCACTTAATTTGGGGCCTAACCCAATCGGCAATCCCCCTGGCTCCTGGAGTCCTAGTTCCGCCGTCCCATTCCAGTGCGTGCTGTTAGACTTCTTCACCGACGCGTCTCTCGCCGTCTTCAAGCCCGTGACTAGGTACACAGGCTCGTAGCCGGAGCCGACGACGTAATCTTTCACGTATTTTTGGTTCATGCTTTTCTCCATGTACTCTTGTGACGGATTGAAGTAGACGGTATCAATGCGGCGGATTTGATAGACATCCTCAGCGGATTTCCCACTCGCACGGCTCAAGTTGCCGCCAAAGCCAGCAAAGCCGAATACCTTAGCCCACAAACCGCATTCGCCGCGGGTCATGCGAGCTAGCGTTGCGGTGAAGTTGTTCTGGTGACTGCAAAACTGCTCGGCATTCGAGACGGGCAGGTAGCAGTCCTCATTGAGTGGATCATCGGCGGAGTCGATATCGGCGATGATGGAGCCCAGGCGCAAGCCGCCGCCCGCCTCAACTGGAGAAATGGAGAAATGAGGGGCAACATGGTATTTGGGTATCTGCTCGCGTTGCATGATGATCGCACAATCGTTCACAGGTTATATATCAATGGTTTCTGTGCTGTTGATATTTGAAGCTTGCCAGGCAAAGGGTTTTTCCAGATCAATGATCTGGAAATAGTCCGTGAGTTCCGTGAGGTGCTGAACAACGACCCCGCCCCCTCACTTGGGCTGGGTAAGTTAGTTATTGGTCTGATTAGCATCCATGACCTTGGCAAGCCTTCTCAGCCTCGTGTAGGCATCTCCCTCAAGCAAGCTGACAAGGCCTGATCTCGACTCCGTAGGATGTTCTGTACAAGGGATGTGATTGCAGTAGTGTAAGCACGGAGGACGCTGAAAGGGAGAAGATGCGTAGAACCTCATTAGGTATTAGCTAGTGCCGGAGAAACGCGGTACCGGCTCCAGAAGCTTATCCTCGGGCAGGTCCACAATCGTCCGTTGACTAACGCAAAAAGCAATAAATGGATTATCTCACCTGCATTAAGCTCACAGTTAGAAGCACGCTTGACTTAAACAGAATCAACGACTTAGCGCAAATCCTATTTACTCTATCCATATCTTCGTATCTACCATATACCATTTGAGCCGGCAATGATAAATTTTACACAAAAGACAGGATAATGGGATACAGAGTATTTTGTACAAGTGAGAGGCTCAACATTGAGGTAACTAAGCATGAGAATGTGCAGCGAAACAGAGCAAAAGGAGCTCTCATATGCGTTTTGATCTACTGGAAGGAGGTAGAATCCTGACCACGAGCCACGTTATTTAGTCTTCTCATCAATTCATCCTGCTAGCTAGTCACCCAGCCAGCGAACTGCCCAGAATCTGAGCCTAAACACAGTTGTTCTCAGATAAGTTAAGTCATTGTGGTTTGCCTTGGTTATCTTGACATGATGCTCGGTAGCGCATAGTAATGACAGAAGTAGGCAAAAGGCAGCAACTTGGCGATTCAGTAATACCATTACTCAAGCTGTTAGGCCCAGGTCCGTCTTTTTATTGTTTCCTCGGCATGTATGAGCCGGCAAGGTAATATGATAGAGATATAAAAAGCGAGAAGACCGAGTGGAGATTGTCCCCAGTGCAAGGTAGTTAGACATTAGTCTTAAGTGCACTCTCAATATCCAACATCAGGAAGCACCTGAATACATGTTCGTCACCAGTCATCCTGAGCAATCAATTAGTGATCATCGGACTAATGGGGTTGGGGACCAGGGAGACCAGCAGCGACGTATGATATTGCGTTTCGGTAATAGGCTTAGACAGTAATGATCAAGAGTCAAGTCCATGAACGCATGTGTCAAGTGGAATGTCTAAAAAAATAGTAATACGGATCTCTTCAAAATGAAAAAGGATAATGGGGAATTGACTTAATGAAAACAGGTTTATGGGTTCATGAAACTTTGCATGAAAAGGCTCGAAAAGGACAATGCTTAATAGGGGAATGAATCAGATCAGAAACCACAGGGAAATAAACCAGATGCTCCGGTATGAATCATCGTATAGCGCCAAATCTGACCCTCTATCCTCCGAGTAAGATTTCGCTCTGACTCATAGTTCGATGCACCAAGAAAGAGACCCAGGATATGATCTAAGAGACTTTGTAAAGCAAAAAACAGCAACGCTCAAGAGATCTCATGCACAAAATTTTGGGAAGGGGTTTGAGAGGAGAGAACAAGATGGAAATGGGAATTGGGCCGAAAGACTGCCAGCCAATATCTAGGATCACGTTCTCACAAAAGACGGCTCCAGCTCTTAGGGAAAAAGCTGTATTATGCAAGGCAGCTGGGTAACCTGCAAGCAAGAAAAAAGTGCTTTGGAGATTAAGAACCAAACGGTCCCAAAAGTCAGCTAGACCACCCAGAAGGTAAGACGAAAAACAAGGCGAGTAGCATCTATCGTTTGACGGAGCTCCGATTGAGAGCCTCCAGAAGTTCCGGTCGACCCGTTAGAGCCGCAGTTGCCTGTGCGAATGTGACCCATTGACGCTTGCGCTTGTGCATCTCGGGCCACTGAGATTCCTCGCGGTCCACGCGCACTTCGAAAAATTGATATTGTATCTTGGGGAGTTTCGCGGTGATCTGGGCCTGCGTCCGCATGTCGCTGATCATGCCTAGATCGCGGAGGACGGTGCAGACCACACCCGCCTCTTCCCAGGCCTCGCGACATGCGGCCTGCTGGGCGGATTGCTCGTCCAATTCCCATCCACCTTTGGGAAGGACCCAGCCTCCGGGACGTGCAGACTGTATCAAGAGAACCTTTGACTTGTCGGGGGAAATGGGCACGACGCCGGCGACGAGTCGTTCACCGTTGGTACCGTAGCCTACCATCACAGGGGTGTCGTCAGCGAAAGTTGCCTCCCCCACAAATGGAAACGCAACAAGGACAAGGACAAGCGAGGAAAAATCCGGTCATGAGAATGGGATTGGTGGAGTGCATCGTCACAGAGTGTGGTTTTTGCCTGTTTATCTTTCTTTTGCGATCTTTGCAATGAAAAGTCCAACAACGACGGGGGGTTGCTGCAGGGCAGGGATGTCAAGGTACGAGGGGCATTCGAGAAACGAGACACGTGCTTCAACCAAGGGTTATCAAACGACTCACGTTGGTTTGTTCGCCCAACTCGGGACTCCATAGTGCGGGTTTGAGCCATCGTATCAAATTTCTTGGGGTTTTATTTTTCGCCCACAAATTGGTAACCTGCCGCGGATTGCCAGGAATAATGATAAAAAACGATTGGATTCGAATCCCTTCTTCAGGATTCTTTTGGGACCGGGCGGATACCGACGGTAGTCGACAGTTGACGGCAGCCTGTGTTCGTGAAAGACTCAAGGCGTGTGGCAGACAGAGAGAGGGCTCGAGTAGGAACTGAGCCGTGTTGTCGTCGAGAGGAGGAAGATGAAGAGCCCTGGGATCGATACCGACGGTGGGAGCTAAGAACGGCGGAATCGATTACACACACACAGATACGTCTCGAGAAACCCTCTGCAGGAAGAGCAGATGAAAGGTTCTAAAAGGAGGAGGCCGAGTTCCCAAAAGTCTGGTGAGAAGAAGAGGACAGGGACCACAGAGTGTATAAAAGAGATTCTGGAGAGAAAGGATCTCTGGACGGACAAATTCAAAGATATGAATGCACCCTTCACTTCCGCGGCGGACGGGGCTGCGGAAGAGGATGATTCCTGGGAGGAGCTTGAGTGGTGGCGGCAGACATCTTAAATAATAAGCATGGGAGAAGGGAGGAAGAGGGTGAGATGGGGGATTTTAGAGGGACACGGAGAGGGAGAAATAATGACGGGAAGATGTAGTAATCGGGGGAAATAAGTTTCTTCCTTCCGGCCTCGCCTTTTTTACACTCTCTGCAGCTGTTAGCTTGTCTGGTTATGTGGTTGACTCCTTTTGCTGGGGCGAGTTAAACGGATCCGGTGGTTCAAGATCCTTAAAACTGTTTGTTGCCCTGGGGAGAAGGCGTTTTTTCCCTCTCATATTTCGGCCTTTTTTTGTCTGATTCATCTTTTCTTTGGTTGGTGGAACAGCTCTGGCTCTCTCGTTAATAGGCTTTGGTCTCCTGGTAAGGTTATGGTTCCTCTCCCATGTCCCCGTAGTTAGGCTGTAGCAACAGGCCAAGGGGCCACGGCGCCCATGAAAATCAACAGGTTCCCTGGTCAATCGTGACAAGGGCATGACTCCGTCAAACTCGATCCTGCTGCTCCCAACGTCCCAAAGATTTGACACATCCCTATGTGTCACTGTCACAGACGTACAACCTGCAGTGCGGTCAACCTCACCGCCCGGGTCTTGCTGCTGCTGAGATGCACCTCTCGCTTAACCGTCGCGGTCCGATCCATCGTAATTCTCAACCCACAGTCTGTCTGTGGATGCTTCAAAAGCTTCGTCGAAACATTCCATTGATCTCCTTTTTTGCTTTTTCCTCGCCGAACCAACTACAGACAACCCCGGGAAAATCAGTGACCATGCAACAGTTGTTGACACTTCCTGGGCAAACGCTGGGCAACGGAGCATTTGAGTTGTCCTCGTTTCAAAAAGCCCGCCTCATGAAGTGACAACCGACCTGCGTTCTGATTATTCGCAAAATACGACTTGCATCGGATGCCGCCGTTCCCATTCAACTCGCCACATGCAACGCTTCGTGCTTGGAAGATTTCATCTGCCGTTACTGCTGCTGCATGGATTGGATTCACGGCATGCCACGCAATGCGAGCACCCCTACACAAGATATGTAAGCTCCATAATAGACACCTCTCAAAATGGCCGAAATATGGGCAAGGATGCACAGTCGAATCGTGTGCCAGCAGTGCTCTTTACCCCATCTTTTTGCATACCATGACCGAAGAAAAAGAAAAGAGCTTCGATCCCCCGCCGATACGATTTGTTCGTCGTTTCGGACATACTTTGCCGCTGGGTAAGGCTACCAACTACTGTGTCTTTCGAACGTGCTTTGCTGCTAAGGCTTTCCCTGATGTCGGGATACAAGAGTGAGATGACGTTTGTTGATGGGTTGAATCTCCGGTTTCATCGTCAAAGGGTCGTGGTCGTGGTTTCAATTCTTGATGACGCCATACCATGTCTACATACATAGTATGCTGCTTCGAGAAAAGAAACGTTCAACGGCTATCAGTGGCGGTTTAACTTCACCAGCGTTATGACTGGAAATGGAGATTCCTGCGCAACCAGAGCAGCCTAGACATGACTGGATGTCCAACTCGGTTGGTTGGTTGATGGAATCGCCTATGGACGCGATTGTGATCATCATCGACTTTTGATGCATGAAGCGGCTTTTGCAACATCGAATTGGACACTTGCCTATCCAATCCGCAGTGATCAGAATGAAAATTCTCCGGAGATGGACCCCTTTCTATCCTGCCAGCGTTCTCTCTGCGTGCACGTGGACGCGAGCTCTCCTACTGAGCTCACTTTTGGTCATGCTAACTTGTGTATTCCGCATGTATGTATATCTAAGTTCTCGCCCCTTTCACGGAATCTCGAAGAGGAAGAGCCCTCTTCCCGCGTCGTCCACTGAGATCTCCGCACCAAGCTCGGTCATTCCGCAGTGGCCTGGATAAATATGCAGAAAAGTGAAGTGCTGTCGCGGCTACCAATAATTGCAAGCTTCAAGGACAGCATGTTTGACGTTTGAAAGCGCAAGGTTCCTAATTTCCGGCCGGTTTCCGGTGGGATAAACTGCTAATGGAGCTGTGGTCATCCATGAGGCTTGGACTCATTCTCTTTGAGCCCAGGAGCTGCAGCAAGCGGACATGATCTGCTGGAGACTGGAGATCGTCCAGGACAATCGTGAGTTTGGTATCGATACAATAACCCCTTGACCTATTTTTTTTTGCAACAAGTACTATGGTGTTCAAGTGTTCAAATCTCGGTATAGTTCTGCTGGTCACTCGGGATAATTCTAGAGTTGCCGGAAGCAAGACCTGCCTCCGATCCTTGCAGCCCAACGAACATCAGATCCCAGTTTATGCTCGCCATCTGTCAACGCAGCATGTGCCGATGTGGGGTGAAGAGCGCTCCCGCCCATGATACTAGCACGATCAAAAAAGATCACGTCAAATTCCAGCAATCAATGCTAAGCATCTGACCATGTGGCCCTTTCTGGGGTCCATAGACAGTCAAAGAATATGTATGTAGAAATTCTTCGTCTGCTCCATCGCGTCGGGCTCCAGGGCTTTCAACGAGGATCTTCCTGTCGGAATGTGGAGTTAGACCTCGCGGGTATTTTTTCTTGTTAATACTGCTCAGATCGAGCGGAGTCATTCTTTTTGTTTCCTTTTCTTGTTTTTGCTGTCAGTTTTTTCCAGTTTACTGCTTGCAGGAAACAGTAACAAGGTGCAAGGAGACTCGAGACAGCCATCCTCACTGCGCTCAACTAAGACGCCTGAAAACATTGATTCACAATGGCCATATTTTTTGTTTTGGCTTCCAATCACAGAATGCCTGGAAAGTTGTCGTGCCTCGAGTCCTGGATGACCTGGTCCATGGTTTTTTCGCGCTGGTCGTTAATACTCAGCGCACAACAAACGGTCATTTGCTTTGTTTGCATCTCGCGTCCGCAAACAATTGCTTACATAATGGATTATTAAGAGGGTGCGGGGGCTTGGCATTGAGACGCCGTCTCCAGTCAACATCACAGAAGGGTCTATGATCGAGCTCTCAAATACTTTCCATGCCGACAACGGGTTCACGGCATCAACTTATTATTTCATTTCTTTGCAAAATAGTCTCGGGCCAGACTTGACTTGAATCTCCTTTCACTTCCAAGAGACTGATCGGAAGCCGCAGCTCCCACCCTTGTATTCATTTCAAAACAAACCTGTGACTTATTGATCACGGATATCATTCCGTACTTGTGCTCCTAATGAATAATGGCCCAGCTCGGTGAAGTTCAACCGGGCCAGTTGTCGTTTTTTGCTCCTCGAGGTAGGTTGCCTCGTTTGGTGGTGTGTCATTTCTTTAAAACCAAATGAGAGGGCACGCGTGTCACTATTTTACTTTCGGATTGATATCGGTCAAGAAAATAGTATGACAGGTTCAATATGCTACGTTACATTCATGAGAATTATCATTGTTATCATGATAATGGTCGCTTCATTCTCCAGGGTGCTATGGTCGGAGCTCTCAGAAAACCCTGAGTCTCGTTTGATTTCTTTCATATCGATCATGCTAACAGGTCAACTCACAGGATATCAACGGCATGATTGTGGCTACTGCAAAAGTGAAAATGGAAGTGAGCATAGAACCCAATCATATCTGTCTTCTAACTCGTATGCAGTAGCTTCATCAGTACTATGTTCTGACCTGAGAGTTTTCTTTGACAGGTGCAAGTTATTATGCATCTTCTACATCTGTTCGGGTAGAAGAGTATGAAGACCTTATAAACAGAGGATTCAGAAGGTGAATTATTTTTCTCCTTTGGGATTTTGATACAATGCCATTCCCATAGACATAGTATGGTGCTTAGATATGCTAATCATTTACAGGTCCGGAACGCTCTATTATAAACCAAATCTAGAAAGGTCTTGCTGTCCTCACTACACAATGCGGTCTGTATTTTGTTTGATTCAAACTCCCTGCACGTTCAATTGGGTTAATGCCTCTTGTAGATTGGAGGCAAGCACATACAAGCCGCGAAGAGACCAGAAGCAAGCCCTCAATCGCTGGAACAAATTCATACTTGGTCAGGACTATATCCGAAAGGCTGCTAGACTTTGTCCCAAGACCAGAGAGTACGTCTTCTCTTATCATGATCTGTCCCTGTGATGTTTGCGTCTTAACCACAGCGCTTCTAGGGAAAAGAGATACCGAAAGAATACTTTCGATTTGAAGCAACGAGTTCATGAAGCGGAATACAGCCAGCTTAAACGCCCTATAGATCCGAGGACGAAAAGGCCGATAGAACCAGCGCACAAATTCGAAGTAAACATAGAATCGGACTCTTTTTCTCTAACAAAGTTGGTGGCTCTGCCTCTTGAGTCGGAATTTCGGGCAGTGTTGCTTATGTTGCTAGATACCAGGTGTTTCTAGATTACCAGATGACAGTTCATAAAGATCCGGCTGAGAGGTGGAAGCAGGCGGATTACAAGCGCTTTCTCTGCAGTGGCATCGACCGCAAGACAGTAAGAAAGGGCTCAAATGAGCAGAAGCTGGGATCATACCATCAGTGCTATCGACTGGACGGACAGCTTATTGCTGTTGGTGTTCTCGACATGTTACCCAACGGCATCAGTTCTGTTTACATCTAGTACGTCTTCACGCAAATATCAAACATCTGTATCACAACGGCTGACACTCTCTAGTTATGATCCGAAGTATGAACAGTGGGAATTTGGGAAACTAAGTGCCATGAGAGAAATTGCCTTGGCGCTTGAGGGAAACCATCAGTATTATTACATGGGTAGGGTTACCTCAATTTCCAAGTATCGTGTCAAGAAGCTCACAGCAACGCGACATAGGATTCTACATACACTCGTGTCCCAAGATGCGATACAAAGCGGCCTTCCGGCCTCAATATCTCCTAGGTACTATCACTTCGTTTTGCACGTTTATTCCTAGGGTGTTCATGCATGATTCTCACACTATTTCAAAGACCCCGAATCCCTTACTTGGGGCCCATTAGAAAGCTACGCGGAGAAACTCGATAAGCGAAGATACGTATCCCTTGCTCACGACCACAAATCGGGCCAAGACCAGACTACCGAACCTGAGAACCGCGACTTTATTCTCCCCAACGAGGAAGAGATGTCTTTATTTGATATCCATATGCCAGGCGTCCTTACCCTTGAAGAACTGAAGGCGCAAATCGACCTTGATCATTGGCGTCTTCTTGTTCACAATTCTTTGGTAGAGATGAGTGTGAGTCCGACTTCCCCCGTTTATGCCGAGGGAATGCTGATAAGGGTTCGAATTCTCAGGATTTAGTGGGATGGGAACGCTCAAATATCAGAGAACCACATGCGATCAAGGGTATTGTTGCTGAACTTGCTGCTGCTCTAGGACCTAAGGTGGTCGAGAATTCGGCTGTTGTGCTGTTTGCTTCTGGATAAATTGTGCGCTATCAGCTCAGATATTTAGACTGGAATACTGAACAATCTGACCAACTACTTTGGAGATTGGAAAATCACTTTTGGTTTACTCGATCTGCTAGGTTCAATGCTAACAGCCTCGTGCATTGCTATCTCATGAGAAGCTCAAGTAGGACCCCATCGGGATAATAGTTACCTGTTCAACCTTCCCCACGCCAAGACTGCTTACTAAGCCTCGGAGATTCCAGAATCACGCGTGGAAGACTCCGAAAAGCTTATTTTGAAAAGGTTCGTCTGATAAGATAAGAGCCCCGAAAGTCAAAAAAATTCCCCGCGAAATCGTGTTGCGCATGTGTGACTCGGACGAGGTGGGAGACGAGCAGAAGAATTAATCCAATACGCCTTGCACGATGTCCTGAAACTGCTCGATATCTACCTTTATCCGCTCTTTTGTTTTCAATCCATTCTTTTCCCGTTTTCCAGCGATGCATTCTAGCCCGACCAGCTCTAAACAGAGCACTGACCTAACCGATATCGAGAAAGATGGAGTGCCGCTGCCCGCGATCAGTGAGGATACACCCGTCCAGCCCGTCAAGGAACGAGATATACCACTGTTGAAGTCCTGCCAATCGTTCTGGCACCGGCTAGCGACATGGGGCGTTGAGCTTCGGGGCATCGTGCCTATCGGCGTCGATGAGCGGACTGATAAACGGGTCGTGAACGTGTTTATGCTGTGGTTCACTGTGAGCTGTAACCTTTTACCGTGAGTGGCTATCGTCTGTTCCCCCTTTGCGTTGGTGATTCTTTGTGAGGCTAGAATTTTGGGGCTAACTTTGCGAAATGGCGTTGGGTATATAGAGTCATCACTGGCATGGTAGGATCTCTCAGCTTTGGTCTGAGTTTACGAGATGCGAGCCTCGTCATTATATTCTTTAATATTCTGTGCACCATTCCTCCTGCCTACCTATCGACCCTAGGCCCGAAAACCGGGCTTCGTCAAATGATACAGGCTCGTTACAGTTTTGGGTTAGTCTACTTCCCATCCAGCTAATGTCAATTGCGGGAGGACTTACCCAAAATCGCAGAAAGTACCTGGTTAATATCGTCGTTCTACTAAACCTAGCGACGGTCTCCGGATTTATTATCATCGACAATGTCATCGGTGGTCAGACTCTCTCCGCTGTCAACAGCGATGTTAGCGTGAACGTCGGGATCGTTATCGTGGCCATCCTCGCTTTGTTCATATCATTTTTTGGGTATACAGTCCTGCATCGATATGAGCGATATGCCTGGATTCCGGTCTTGGTTAGCATCGTGATAGCGACGGGCTGTGGAGGAAAACATCTCAGTAACCAAGTTACACAGCCCCCGGCTTCAGCACCGGCTGTGTTGTCTTTTGGAGGCTTGGTCGCTGGTTACCTCATTCCCTGGGCTGCGCTGAGCTCAGACTTCTGCACTTATATCTCACCCGACATATCTTCGTACGTGCTTTAAGAATGTTCCCAGTTGATATCGCACTCTACTTTCAAGAGTTACTGACTTAGACATACAGCAAACGCGTCTTCTCCTGCGTCTACCTTGGCCTTTTCATTCCGACAGTCCCACTCATGATCCTCGGAGCCGCAATCGGCGGCGCAGTCCCCAACGTGCCCGCCTGGGCCGACGCCTACAAGACCGGCTCCGTCGGCGCGATCTTCGCCTCAATGCTCTCGACCGCTGGCGGTTTCGGCAAATTCATCACCGTCATCCTCGCCTTTTCCACCCTAGGTAACATCGCCGCCACCATCTACTCCATCACTCTCAACTTCCAAATCCTTCTCCCCGTCCTCGTCCGCGTCCCACGTGCGTTATTCGCGCTCGTCTTCATTGCAATCATCATACCCGTCTCCATCCGCGCTGCCTCCAGCTTCTTCGTCTCCCTGGAGAATTTCATCGGTGTCATCGCGTACTGGGCTGCAGCGTTTTTCTCCATCGTCACTGTTGAGCATCTGGTGTTCCGTAAGGGTAGGTACGAATCGTATGACCCGACGATTTGGGATGTGGGACATGCCTTGCCCAGTGGCGTGTCGGCGATGGCCGCAGGGGTTTTATCGTTTGGGGTGATTATCCCGTGCATGTCGCAGACGTGGTATGTAGGTCCGATTGCGAAGAAAACGGGGGATATTGGGTTTGAAGTTGCCCTGGTGGTGAGTGCGCTGCTGTATTTGCTGTTAAGGGCGTTGGAGGTTAGAGTACGGAAACGGTTGTAAGTTATGCCTCTATTGCGAAGTTTTCTTTATGGACATATATTTCGGGCACTTTGGTCTTTTTAAACCAGCTTTTGGTATAGTAAAACGCATGTACATACATAAACCCCCTTTAATTTGGCCTGTTACTTCGAGTAGAGTTCACTATATCTTCTGTGCAGTCTCGTTGCTTAAGACTGTCATTCACTATCTAATCGACGCCATCACTGAGCAAGATAAACTTCCAAAAGTGAGCAGGAAAATGTCAAGAGGCAGCGGCTTCTAAAGACCACAACAATAATAATAATGACAATTAAGACTCGATCTGATAAAGTCCATGTTACAGAACAATGTACAATACCAAGCCTTCACAAAACACTGACGGTCTACTCTGTAGTCACAACAATTTTATCTGCACTGTTTAAAATTTTGTAGTAGTCTTCAAAGTCCCCATCCGTCAATAAGTTTGCTGGGTACAGGACGATGCTCCCGGGTAACCATCAGATTAAATACAAAATGAAATGTGCAAGGACTCCATTATTAAGAATGTAAAGGTGTTTGAAGGATGGTGCGAACCATCAATGCCCCAAAGACGCCAAAAAAAACCTGTAAACCGGTTGGTACGAATAAGAAATAAAGATGTTTAGACAAGAACGCTCAATAACAAAAGAATAGCATTATGCAATCAATCAGGGGAATCGCAGAGCGAAAGTCCAAAGTAGCTTTGACGAGGGCCTAGTGGATGAGCTCGACAGGTGGCCGTGGGGTATGGGCTAAAATCCTTCGGGAGCCTTCGACGGGACTGATCTCCATCTCCAAGTCGGACGCATCAGATTCAATTGTTGTATCCTCGACCATGACGGCAGGTAAATTGGGGCTGCTCCCATGGTCCTCGGGGTGGTAAATCAGCGTGCTGCTCCGACTCCGCGACATCAAAGGAATCGTCCGTGATGATGGCTTGACACTTTCCTGATTCGCATCTGGCATGGACAAATCGATCATCGATCCAGGCGTTTCAGGCAAGACAGGGCTACTGTTGGATCTTCCCAGTCTGCTCAGCGCCTCCGACAAATCCGCAGCATGGACTTCCTTGTTTGGAGGATCTTCGTTCCGAAGCATCCAGCCATGTGGCGGGCTGGGAGGTGGGCTGATAAAGAACAGTTTCTCGGCATGTGGTGCCTCGAGCAGCTTTCTTTTCTTCACTTCTTCCACGTCCTCGACAGGTGTATGCTCGCCAAAGTATATCTTCGCTCGTACATTCTTGCCTAGCACCGGTGAGCTCTCTAGTAATTGCCGCACCTGGACTGCGGCGTCGATGGTGTGTAAGGAGCAGACGATGCGTCGGAGGGAGGGAAGTGGAGAGAACGAATTGAGAGGTGCGACCTCTGTGATTTGTGACTTGATATGTGCGAGAGAGTCTGGCTGAAAGGTTTTCAGATTGTGGAGGTCTGTTATCAAGAGCGTGTTCGACGGCGGAGAAGGTTGTGAGAGTGGTGGGATGTTGGAGAGATCGAGCGATAGAGGGGTAGTATTGCGAGATGCACGCCGAGCGGCAAAGGAGGAGGGAGACGACGAGGACGATGTAGACATCTCGATATTGCTGTGATCTGATAACTGATAGAATGTAAGAGGAGAGAGAGTAGTGCTAGCGGTTATGGCGTAAAGGAAGCCTCTTGTCTGAAATAAAAGTTGGTGCTGGTGACCAAATGAGGATGAAGGGAGAGATGGCGAGGAAAGATTATATGCTTGATAAAATTCTTTCCAGACAGTGGCAAAGACACTTGAACAGAACAGCCTGCCTAGCAACTGCGGTTGATGGTGATGAAGCTTGAGGGATGGTCCACGATGGGGATGAGTTGATGACGGTGATGGATGAGCCTCTCTGACCGCGTGAAAAAGCCTCGTTGGTGGACTCGAAGGCGCAGCAACACTCAGATGCCCACATCCCCTGACCCCCTTCATTGTTCCTTTTCATAAAACATGACTACGGATTCGCACTCACGGCTTATTTGGGCCCAAGAGAATTGATTGTGCGAAGTGACTTGACGCTCTGAGCGTCTCATTCAGCCATTTTTCTGTCCGCAAGTGGCGAAGCAACCACATCCCCTATGTTTGATATTCGCCCTTTATCAACGCAGCATGGAGCAGTTCTAACTCTACGCAGTGCAGGGTCCGAAATACTAGACCTGGAGCTCCTTGGCTTGCCGTATCGGAGTGGTTTCTCACGACAGTCAACACGGCCCGGCTTGGAGCCTTTCTCCTCCGTCCATGGCTGGTTTTCTTCTTTTTTGAACATGGCCTTCAACCGTCACTAGACGAGCTTCACCTGACCTTTCTTAACCAAGGATGCCCTGCTATCGTGGTTATTCAAGCATAGTCCTTCCCCAATCCCCTCGCCAAGCGAGCGTACAGCGAGTGGTTTCAGACTCTAGATGCGGAGAGAATCTCATGCCGTTTTGGAAGACTGGCCTCAAAGCGGAAATACCACTGGTATTAATGCTTCTATGGTGCTGTTGCTTGTATGGGGATCTTCCTTGGACGAGGGTACATCGAGTCCCTTGCTGTTTGTTCTTTGGTTTCGAGGTCGCAGCGGCTGTTGACAGCCACCTTGCGCAGGCCACTACCTCTCTAACACGAGCGAGCCAACAGGCATGATACTTGTTCACTTGTATTTCCTTCCCGTCTTTGCGATTCCTCTTGTCTCTCGCTATTCGGCATACGAACAAACATCGGCAACCGAAAACAAGAAAGTTGGGTGTCAAGGTGCGCAGTCGAGCTGTCAGTGTGCGGATGCGGGTGAGTCCTGTATCTCTGTTTTTCTCTTCTCTGGCACCATGGTCATCTTTTCGAACACCTGATTCCCGGCTGCAAGCGCACGCACACGCACATTATTCCGAGAGGTGCATGATGTGCATCATGAATGATCCTCGTCGCACAGACAGGGCATCACTCTATTCCCAACGCTTCTACAGGGCTGCGAATCACGCTGAATTGGCTGCCCTGGTAGCACAAAGCTTTGCCACCTAATGTGCCAATTGACTCTCTTGGATCTCGTCCAGATGCTCATTCACTCTTCATATGCCTCCGCTGATGGCAGAATACACGCCGTCTGAATGCTAAATCCCCATTCCGAGGTTGGAGCGTTTGATTCCCCACGGGATCGTTCGAGAAACAAATTGTAGGCGGGTTTTGATAGTATTCAACATGGTGTCTTTGTCCCTGGATATGAGCATGTGGATTGTTTTTTTTTTCCCAAACAATCGGCGGCCATTGTTTCCAACCTATCTCGAGGCTAGGACCAAGTTTGACAGTGCAACTACAACCGCTTCAGGATGCATAACACATCAATTGCTGGCTTCTTATAACGCATGGGGATATGCGATTGTCCGTTGCTGAAAACGAACTAGACACTATGAAGGCAGAAACTCGGCTCCGAGTAGAAGCCTGTCTCCTTCTCAGGAATGCAGTATCTGCACTATGCTTATTCCCATGCCATCCCTGTGAGAGAAACATTCTCCGGCGCCCTCGTGAGCCACTGCTCACTAGCAGAGCCGCCTCACTCCTCAAGTTGGGTTGAATTTTACACCCGAGAATAGTTGGATCCCATAATGAACGTTTCGAAACTGGCTTGGTTCCTCATACATATGGGGCTCTTCCAGTTCAATATCCTGCAGCCAGCCAGATGATGAGAGCCAAAGGCATCAAAACGCCCCCTTTGCGACACATTGTCTTTCAACCGATGTAGGTATAAAGCGTCAGGAACTCACTTCCGTTTCTGACGAACTTGAAGGGCAAATGCTACTGTCTGTCGCTACTACTCTCCCGAAAACACATCCATAGTTCCTTGTGACTATATATATTTAATCCTTACGATATTATCACCGCCGCAGTTCTCAGGATACCCCCCGTCCTTCGTTTCACTTCTATCTTTTACAACTGTCAATCGCGGTTCGTGTCCATGTGTCAGAAAGCATACTACGTTCACACCTGCGGCCATCGAAGCTGGGGCCCCCTTCACCGTTGCGGGAACCGTTACGTCTGCCCTCCCGAATGTACAGTTTACTATCCCGTCTATCTGAGCAGTCCGTGCCGGTTCTGCCGTCCCTCCCGTCGTAGCGGAGGCCGGGGTCGAGAGAGCTCCCCAGAGAATACCGCGCCACAATAAGCCTGCGTGCCGTGTGGTACTATACTCTATGGGTGTGGTTGTGGAATGTTTTCAGAAGGCTGGGAAGGTTATGCAACAACTCTGCGTTGCGAAGCTGTTCCCGGCTGTGCCTGTGTCCTTGA
Organism: Chrysosporium keratinophilum; assembly: GCA_029850275.1. Classification (NCBI taxonomy): domain Eukaryota; kingdom Fungi; phylum Ascomycota; class Eurotiomycetes; order Onygenales; family Onygenaceae; genus Chrysosporium; species Chrysosporium keratinophilum. The sequence continues at coordinate 118,279 of JARBIX010000011.1, forward strand.
TGTTTTCAATGGACAGGGGGGGGCTATGTGCCTGGTTTCTATTAAGCGTTGATGCAAATTTACTGTTTTAAAGGAAGATATGGTATGTAGAGCACATGGAGGATTATCCTGCTGTATAGCTACCTGACCTTTTGCACACAGATTCGGCCCCATGGAGCCTGATATTCGCATTTCCGACTGGGTCTTCGATGCATTCCCGTCTCCGCATATCGAGTATTGACGGCCGTTCGCTACTTACGCGTAAATTGATGATAATGACGATTGTTTCTTTCTTTGTCTAGCTCGAGCAACATAACACAATGCTAATTTCATGAATGATGATTGTACTGTACGTACGACGGAACACTTTATTCAAGTCTGTTGAGCTGTTCACTTTTCAAGACATTACCATTGAATTTGTAGATATCATCAATCCTTAGATGGTTATTCTTGAAGTGCTCGGTCTATATTTCGAGTGCTATAGCCAAAGAACGGCCCCATTGTGTTGTTGGTCTAAGCAGAGCGACAAGACAGAGCATCGCGTCTAACGAATGGAAAGTCATCGACTATAATGGCCGGAAATGGGAGAAGGCTACCTCCTGCGATCGAAGTATTTTGCTGCCCCTGCTGGGGCTGAGTTGTAAAAAGAAAGCGATGGAATGGATCATATGTACTGTACGAGTTTGTCGAGAGGACATGAGGTGACAGCTGGCCCTGACCATCAGGCAGTTCGCCATTAAGATCTTTTCTAAGACGAGCCAGGATTCACGCACAGCCCGTTCTTCTCTTTTTTTCCTTCTCTCTCCCCAATCCTTCAACAACAACAACAACAACAGTCAGTGCCTCAAGACTCTGGAAGATGCTTTGCTGTCACTGTGATTGCCGTAACAGTTCCCCCCCTGTGTCGACGGTTGAGCCCGATTTGGCGTTTCAACCACTGCACGACTTTCCGCGCCTTTTCTTCTTGGCCACCACTTCTCCCAACTTCACTGGATTCACACCGCGCTGCGTGAATTGGATGCTCGCGTTGTCCAACCGTCTTCAAATGCCATTCATTGGCATCAGTCGGTGCTCCACATCAATGGCTCTGCCGCCATTGTTGAAGGTGAAGATGGCGGTTCAGGGCAACTTGGTCACCAATCATGATGAATGAAACACCACATCTGAAACGAAAGGGATCTTTCCGCAAAAAAGTCACTCATGTTGACTGGTGAAAACCTCGCGATGCTGACTGCTTTGCGGGAAGGCTACGGGTATTGTGAGCTATGGATTTCTTCTCTATAAAGACAGCTTTGTGCTGCTAGAAATCAACAGGGTGATCCTGTCAAAACCAGAACGCTCAAGACAAACAGTGCGCAATTCAGCCTCCACATACCTGGAATCTACTGAATATTGTTTTTCGCTACGCACCAGCACCTGTCGGTCTCCTACAGTGCTATTTTAATATCTCGACGTGTCGAGGCTTGGTGCTCCATCAGCCGCGCAGTGCTAGCATCTCGATTCTTTTAGCGCTGCTGGAACAGCCTGCTCAGCCTTCTTTATCAATCTATATCTTTGTTCTTGAACTGTCTCGCTCACTCACCTCCCACATCGCACATAGTTTCAACAATATCAATTCTACCAGCAATGAAGTCCCTCGCCCTTTTACCGCTATTCTGTCAGGCCATCGTGGCCCAGGGCATCGCCTTCGTGGGCAACTACGGGGGCACCATCGCCACGGTGCAATTCAACAACGAAACCGGCGCGTTGAAGCTCTTACATGAAAACAATGGCTCTTTCCCATCACCATCCTGGCAAGAGGTCTCGGCAAACAAAAAGTTCCTCTATACCATCGAGGAGACCGCCCTGGAAGACCAGTCAAAGGGCGCACTCTCAAGCTATTCCATCAAGCCTGATGGAAAGCTGAAAAAGGTTTCGACGGCTCTGGGAATGGTAGCCCCCGTGCACCTGGCCATTAGCCCGGACAGGAAGACCATTTTTACAGCCAACTAGTATGTCCTTCTCCTGCTCTCCCCTCCCAGGATAATGCTCGACTCGACTAACTCTTCTCAACAGTGGCTCTGCAAGTGTCTCTGCGTACAGCGCAAACCCTTCAACGGGAGAGGTTTCATGGATCAAGTCTTGGCAATGGAATCTTACCAAACCAGGGACTATCCCAGACCGACAAACTGCCTCCCACCCTCACCAGGCCATCTTCGATCCAACAGGGAAGTTCGTTCTGGTGCCGGATCTCGGCGCCGATCTCTTCCGCCTGTTCGCTGTCGGCCGTGAGGAGAAGCCCTCGCAACTGAAACCGATCAACGTCAAGCCTGGAACTGGTCCGCGACACGGTGTCTTCTATCCCAGCACCGGCAAGGCAAAGTTCTTCTATGTCGTCGGCGAACTGTCCAACTCCGTGACCGTCTTCTCGGTTGAATATACCAATGATAACCTCAAGCTCAAAGAGATCCAATCCATCTCTACCTTGCCGGACAAGTACCCTGATCCCAAAGCGCCGGCAGCGGGAGAGCTCATCCTTCATCCCAACGGCAAGCACATCTATGCGTCGAACAGACTTGACAACGTCTTCCCTAACGCCAACTCAATCGCATCATATGAGATTGATGCTTCATCTGGCCAGCTGAAACTCCTCGAAATTTTCAACGGTGGCGTTGTAAATATCAGACATATTTCGATCCACCCCAGTGGCGAGTGGTTGATCACCCAGGGCCACAATTCCAACAACATCAAGTCATTCCAACTAGATCCTCGTACTGGAAAGGCAGAAAGAAAGGAGAGCTCTGAGTTAAAGATTGAAAAACCAGTTTGCCTGCAATGGTGGAAGGTCCAGCAGAAGAAGAAATGTTAAAGGGGCTGATAAAGATGCGACAGTGTGTCGCACTGTGATGTTTTCCTTGTTTCAGCATGTCTCCAAAGGTGCGGTCTGGCGTCAATTGTACGGGCAATGCTGCATTTTCGCACCATGACGGGTGCCCTCAGTGACTAGACTCAGGTCCCGGCGTTTTACTGGTTGTTTCTTTCATGTCTCCGGGCACTCATGACCGGTCTCTGTTATTTTGCTCTTCTGGCGCTTGGTATCGAGTCTAGAATATATCCTCGTGCTGTCAATTCTCTCCCCTGTAGTCCTCACATGTCCTGTGGCCAGGGGGTACTTTTGAGCGATTCACCGAGGGACTTGCAAATATGTCAACTGAACCGGTGTTCCGTAAAGTATAGATGATGGCAACTTGATGCAAGTTTGGGTTCCTTGGTTTTCCACGGCTTTCCATTACGGCTTTCCAGGACCTGCATGGGTGTCTCGCGGCAATTCAGCTTCAAACCCGCCGGTAACTGATTCCGGATCCAGACGCAGACAAGGGCATGATGCAAGGGCGCGTGTTATTCTTGGTCTTTGGCCGACATCTCCTGCGCCGGGGAACGCTTGAAATGACATGACAGCTGTCAGAGTTCCAAACCCGCTGGTAGATGAGTCCAGATCTGGAGGCAGACAAGGGCACAAGTGCAGCAGGGTGTGCATCCCCGATTATCATCGAGGATGCTTGCATTGAGGGATGTTGAAGGTGGTATATCAGATCAGAGTTCCTAAAACCCGCCGGTAACTGATTCCGGATGCAGGCGCAGGCAAGGGGATGATGCAAGGGCGCATGCGCACATCCACGGTCATCATTTGACGTTTGCCGGCCTAGAAGATGTCGAGAATGGCATCTCAAAGTTCAAAGCCGTTGGACATATCACCTCTCGCTCGACCAATATCCGTCTCACACACTCCCCCGTTGCAACACCGCGCTCTGCCAAGCCATCCGACATGGCATTATACACAAGGTCCCAATATTTGTGTGCTGTTTTTGCAGCAAAATATGCCAATGGGCGACTGAAACGACCGATAATGGTCGGGGGTTGTTGCAGTTAAAAAAAACTTGACAGTTCTTCAACGCATGGTTTTTGCGCCCATCCCATCTGACAGCACGAACATTTGCAGGGGATAACGAACAGGTTGCTACCGGACATTATGCGCGATGCAGCCTGTCAAACAGGGAGTCAGGGACTCTCCAGGTTCTGGGGCCCCATCATATTGCCAGGGATGCGACGTTAAGGTCGGCCCTTAACTAATAACTTGCACCAGTGTCTCCAAATGTTCTGAGAAGCGGAGAAACCCAGAACAACCAAGAAAAATCCTCACAACAAGACATTCTGCTTCCTGATGATGAGCGAAAATTTCGTGAAAGAATAATGGTCGACACAGAGTGGCCCTCTCCTCAGACAAGCACGGTATTTGACTGCAGTTCCCGGAACAAGCTATTTGGCGCTAGAAGCGGGACTTCTCAGGCAAAAATAGAGGTTGGCGAGACTGCGAGAAAAGGTTCCTCGCGAGGACCGTTGTTGACCCATGATCAACAACGTGCAAAGGAGCGGTGAGAGAAACTTCAAAGACCTCGAGAGTCAAACTTCCGGTGAAAAAAAGACTTCAGACCGCAACCAAACTGCACTCGAATTCGATGATTGCCCAAAAACGAGTCATCTCCATTTCCCAGCTCCCACAGGCCCACCAGCAGTCTCGTGCTGCGATGATTGCCGTGAAGATTTTCGGGCTTATGGTTGCTGCTGATAACGAGCGTCTGCGGACGGTGACTTGGGGAGGTGGACCCTTTCATAACCTCTCAGCAGAGGGGCCGGTGGAGCAGACTCAGAAGTATCAGACTTCTCGATAATTTACGAAAGCGGGTGCTGTTCACTCCCGGCCTCCGTGCGGGCGATTATCTGATCTTCTTTTGTTATTGTTGGCGATCAAGCAGAAAAAGAAGGAAAAAGAAAATTCTCACCCTACAGAGGCGTCACCACGTGCCGGCAGCCCCATGATTGCGCAAGCAACGTGGAAGATATCTTACATTTGTTTTCGTGCCTCCACAGACGAAAGAAACTAACATGATACGCATGGCATTTGACGCTTGATATTAGTCGCACGCGACTAGTGCTTTGCTCAGCCGCTCAATGTAAAGCCTTAAAGCGAGAAATGTCGAGCGGGCTGAATGGAAGCGGCGGCGGCGCAACGCTAGGAACCGTGTCTTGCCAATAACTACTACTATGTATTTGGCATGACTGCAGCAAAAAGAAATGGCCATGTGAGTTGCGGGCAACAAGATTAAGGGAACAGCCGCTGACCAACGAAAAACGGACAGATCAAGTTAGCGAGATTGATCGGGTCGACCGGTCGTTATAGACTGAAACAAAGTCGAAAGATTTGGGCTGACCCTAATCACAACAAGCACCTAATTCTGGCGTTGAGCTTCCCCATTTCTGCGGATCAGCCGGTCTGCTGATTATGATCGAAGAACGCCGGTCGTCAAAATTTAGGCCGAATGAAGCGTTTGATGGCGCGCTGAGAGTCCTGACCAAATCGGGGAGGTGATAAAATCCGTGGAAAGCTCCTGGAATCGTTTTGATCGGCGCACAATTTGGGCAAGATTATTCATAAGATACAGCACAAGTCATCGCGGTTTTAGGTTCACAGAGCTTCCTTCCCCTAAGCCTTCTCTGGACCTCAAAAGGAGGGGTCTGGCAATGGGGCATATCCATAGTGTATAGAAACGATCTCCGTGTTGCATATGCTGAAAAATGAGAATCCATTTTGTGAAAATTTTCATCTTTATACGGGGTCCAGGACATGGAACGGAATATACGGAGTACCTTTAAAATGATACAAGGTGACTGAACTGAAGAGCTTTGAAGGGATATGCACTCGGGCGGGCATTCGAAGAGATCACTTGAAGCCGATAGAAATGCTGATAGTTGAAAGTGCAAAAGACGCTGACCAAGCCGTCGAGGAGAAGGTTCGCCTTGGAGGCATAAGATTACCGTGCCGGACGTCCAATCCATAGGTTCTGTCAGCGGCAATGGATTGGGCCAGAGACTGTCGTACGCGTGCGCCAGTCGACGGTCAACTCATATATGTACATATGCGCTCCCTCCATCCATCCTTTGAAGTCGGAACTATCACAATCTGCACACCATGCAGTCCCCAGATACGAAGCACGTATGTAAGCAAAGCACATTCACTGATGAGTTTCAAGATCGAATGGCCGTGCATATCGTGCGTATCTTGTTATTTTTCTGTATGCCTTTCGACATCATACTGGGGGCTCGGGAGAAGGGAGCTCCGCTAAATCCAGAACAATCGCCACCATATCCAGGACCAGACCTGAAAGAATTGCATGGTGGGAGGATAAGCAACCTTTTGGTCGTGAAGCCTCTGAAAGTATTTGTGCTTGGAGACTGGAGTGCATGCGTGACAACCTCAGTAATAATATAGGTGCTCCGTATCTTATCCATCCATCCAGGATGACTTCAGTGCTACTCCGCTTCCTGTAACCACAGAGTAAGAAGTATACTACCTCGTGTGGAGTAGCATCAAGGAAACTTCGACTGACAATGCCCATGTCAAGATTCGGACCTCAGAAGCCTTGCCTTGTTTGCTTTTGGGCTGCTTGGTGGCTGTGATGAGAGAAAAATGAAAAAGATTCAAATTCTTGGAGACGCATCCCATATCACCAAGTGAGATGCCCTGCGTCAAACTGGCAAAAGGAAGAAAAAGCAATTCGTCAGGTCTGCTTGACGACTGGGGAAGCGAACCATTGTGGCTGGGCCCAGGTGGGCAGCTAGCCGTCATAGCTAAACTTTAGCGACATCCACAGCAACAGTTCCCCTCACGACTGAGGTTAGCGCGATGTCTCGTTCCCTTTTCCTCCCGAGTGCGGCTTCCCGCCACTCATTCCTCGGCACACTGTCATCTGAGTGCTCAAAGTGATTACTCCTTCCTGTCCATTAGATATCAAAGGGAGGGAGAAGAAGGCAATGCATGTACTGTCCACACATACAGAGCAGAGTCGGCTACGTTAATTTTGTTTGCTGCATACTCCCTCAAGTGTCTAATCATAAATGTAATTCGGTGCAGCCACCCGGGTCCTTCAACGCTTCGACGTCAAACCGGCAAGCCGTCGGTACCTCCCTTGATGGGAACCTGGAATGTGTTCCTGGGATGCGTAGGGGAAGCCTTCCCGTATGTAAGGCACAACAGGGGCAAGTTGAATATCCCTGCATGAGGGGATCCATGCGCTCCAGGTCCACGAGGCCTGTCAAAGTAATCTCCCAGGTTATGGGTGGTCGACTTCAAGCTTGCCCACGGACGATGACATAGATGCAGTGTATACACAGTATAAGCTGTGAAGGGATCAGGGATAATATCAAACTCAACAAGGGTGCCAGGTATCTTTGTGGTCAGTGCATGCTTGTTATTTTGGTTGCTGGGAGACTCGAAAACCAAGGCCAAATCGGCCATTGCCTCAAGTATCTGCAACTTGACATTGTTGAGATTTCTCCGCTGTTACGAAGTACGAAGTAAAAGATCGCTCTTCTGCAACTGTTTATTTCCACAGGGTAACTCACTTGCTCTGTTCATTCGGATCGTCGTGCGCTGGGCGTGCGTGCAAACGTCAATAATGAACTTCCATGGGCCCCGATTGGAACAAATGCTCAGTTGAAAAGAACGAAAAAAACTGAGCACTGTGAACAACAAGAGATTCTGCAGGTGTATCGCTGTTGGCACCTACCGTAGTAAGATTGCTGCTTAGCCTCCTGCACGAATCCTTGCAAGTCATCGATTTTTATCAACAGTAACTACTCTCGAATCCTTTTGATCTCGCCTAGTCCGATCGATGTCAACGAGCACACGAATCCCTGGGAATCGGATGATATAATGATAACATGACGAAGCAAGACAAGAAATGAAAAAGATAGGTTCGAGCTTCTGGCGAAGCGGGTTCGTAATAGTAGTAGCGTGTAAGTCCAAGATTCGAGAAGGCTTGCTTTGACATCCTCCGTACAAATTTCGTACTCAAGGTGGTGGAGAAACCCATACGAAGGATACGATATCCATAATTTGGGAGACCGTTCGCGTCATCTAGCTGCGAGAGGCTTTGGTGGTGAGGCCTGTTGGTTCAAGACATCCTCAAACACGAGTTCGATGAGTTAAATCGGGGACGGAGTATTAGCTCCCAGAGTAACCAACGACGTACAAGAGTTTGCGCCGCTCTATTTCAGCCAAGAAAGGTGTTCCGCCGTTGATGGGAAGGAACCTCGAGCACAAATAACGAAGGAGGTCCAACTTGAACGGGAGCGTGAGGAAGATGAGTCTGAACTTCTATTATTGTTTCGTCTCCAGGGGAGAGAATAGAGTCTTTGCCTCTGAGTTTCGCGATCGCTCGTTGAGCATCCTTCATGGTTTCGGCCACGTTCTCTTCCGAATGTATGAGCCGTACAAAGGCATACATGCAACCCTGTGTCTCTATTAAATCTTCGTGGTCACCTTGCATTTTTTTTGAGAGCTTCTCTTAAAGTATACGGAGTACCCGCAGAGATCCTGAGTCAGGATATTGTTGCCAGCAAGGTTAGCGGGATTCGGCTCAGCTAGAGGGCTGCGAGCGCATCTGTACATCCTCGATAACAGAAGAGAAGTTAAACCGGGAACGAGATATGGGATCAGCGGATGAACAGCGGGGAATTAGTGCGCACCCACACCAATAACATCCCTGAGGCGCTGCTAGCTACTCCTAAAGTAGCTTAGTGGGCTCCTGTTTGATCGTCCGTGTCAGACTATGGGTGATGGCACTTCTCCACATTCTGCAAATGTTGGGGCTAGAACCTCTGGCCGAAGGCAATGGAGACTTAGTGCTAACTCCGTCGGTATCATTCGGCATTGGACAGATAAACCGCCAATAAAGGTCCGACGTTAACGATCTCATTCTGAGTTGAAGAGGGCGTTTTCGAGCCATGTTGGACGAAGAGCCACAATTTGGCTAGTTACGGGGTCGATTCTTCTGGAATGTATTCTTCCCAGAAGGACGCCCGACGACTATCTCTACATCTAGCAACCTTCCGCGAGTTCTGGAAGGGCACGAAGGCCAATCAAGGAAATGCGGGGTCAAGTGACAAGCCCAGCGTCGGCCACCATTAGGCCAATACGCATTCAGTAAAAAAAGGTATGAAACACGCCGGTCAAATGCCTGTTTAGCTAGGACGGTCTGAGAGATGCAGATGTCAACGGAGATAGGAAAGAGCGTTGCAGGGGTCCTTCTGACAGGACATCGCTGCAAGCTGGTGGGCACGCCGATAGGCGGCTGAGCTGCTGCATGCATTGTTCATGGGTGTCAATCAGAGTTGCATATCCTCTTGGTCAATCGAGGGATCATGCATCCCCAACTGGATTGATTGTGCGCCAGAACGCATGCCTGTATGGTGCTATTGGCCCTCAACTGCAAGAGAAAAGTGTCTTTCGTGGGTACGGACAGCCACTTCGGGTTTTTTCAGTTTGAACGAAGTCACTCAGGATTTGTAGCAGTTCGTGACCATAGAAACTCGTTGTGTGAATCATCGCTGTTCTTCAAACATAGACTGCGGGATTCATCTCAAGGGAAGTTTCACTTGTCCAGATATCGAAGCAGTGACAGCGACTGAAAACGGTTTGAGTAGCGTATCAAAAGAGCATGGGTCTAGGAGACACATGGATGCTGCGCTAGTGGAGTAGCGATTACCTCTCATTGATGAACCCCTGGACCGCGTGCGAGCCTTGTTTGGGCCGACGGCGGCGAAAGCAAGGCTTGACCATTCTGACATCCAGATTTATCACTAGCTGTTCTTAAAAGGATTAGTCGTTTGAGATATTAATACGAACACTAAGGCATAGATATTAGGGGTGGGGGCAACCGTGTTGCCATAAGTACGTCCAGAGACCGTGATAAACCTGCCTGACATTCGGAAGAAACTTCTCCTCATTTCAACCGGCGCACACCGAAGACTTTAGACAAAAAAAAGTCGATGTTCACCTGGTTCACCACGATGATAGCCGTTGAGCACACTCCACCAGAGGAGGCTGAAATATTTGCGGGACTCAACAATATCATTGCAAGAAGCACGTCTCCAAAGGTAAGAGAGTGGAGGCGGCAAACATTATGAATCCGGCTGACTTTGACATAGAAGAGCCATGAAAGCCTGAAAAACCAAGACTGTTCTGCACCCAAGGTCCAGCCTTTACCTGCGAAGCCAAAGTATCAGCTATGGCCTAATATAAAGAAAACAGTCTCGAGTTCTGGGCGCAGCACACCAGATTCAGGAAGAGCCTCGAGAAATCCGTTCAAGGATGGAGGACTAAGCCGTTCGCACAAGATCAGTGTCCCGGACTTGAGCCAGTTAGCGACCATCGACGAAAGAAACCTTGATTCCCGTAAGTGCAGCTCGAGCCTTTGAGCGAATTTTTCGTTAACGCCAGTTTAGCAACGATCCCGGGTCAGTATCCTATCCATGAGCGATCGAACAGCGCACCGGGTGCATGCGCAGGGAGCAGTTCCGTTCAACTTCATATTGGTGAGCCCAATATCAAGTTGGCAGAAGAATCCGATGACAGCCCATCCCCTTCGCGCGGAGGCGACATCCCGAAAAACAGAACATGCGCTCCCCAGACCCCACACACTGATAGGCATCATCCGCCAAATCTGAATACTCTGAGAAAGACCACTTTTGAGGAACCACCAGAAGTTCCACCAAAGTCCCCGAGGTTAACTCTTCGGACATCAAACATTCCAGCAACCTCGTCCGTGAACATTTCAAGTGCCCCCGTTTTGGGCACGACCGGAACTGTACAAAATACCAAGCCGCAGGGAGGAAGTCCTTGGAGAAGTTCGCCTAGCTTGTCCACGCAGGGACCTGGTTTTGGACCTACCGTCCGTCCATCAACTTCAGGGGATTCATCCACACCTCCTCCATCCTTGTCGAGCAAAACCGCACAACCCTGCAATAAAAGAAGTCGAACAGAAGAAGCCTGCCAGCCTTTCCCATTCGATTTTGTACCGGACCAATTGGCGACGAGGAGTAACAGCCACAGAAGAGGAATATCGCACGAGTCGGTTCTGAAGTGGGGGAGTCAGCCTCCAAGGAAGCATGTGGCACTTGAAACCCAGGAAAATGACCCAGAAGTGACCAAACAGCTCCCAGATGTTCCAGTTCCTAATTTTCCTCTGGGTATCCCGGTCGACAAAGCATTCAGGGTCCTTCCACGAGCGGAGATCGAGACATTACAAAAGCAGGCTCACTGCCAAGCACAAAAGTTCGAAGTGCTCAATCGATGTGACGTTAAATCATTATCAAGGGTATGTTGCGTGTTCCTGCACTCGGCAATTTTCAATCCAGATAACTAATCCGAAATGTTTAATAGGAACTTCGAGCCTTGCAGAAACGTTGCGACTACCTCCGAGAGACTTACAACTCCCTTCGAGCTGGTCGGCATAGTTTGCATCAACGGATGATCTTGTACCTCAAATCTCCCAGGGTGTCAAAATTTTCAAGAGAAGGGATTCTGAAGCAAGAGGAAGCGTTATTTGAACTCGACAGGTCGATTGATGAGTGGTATTCCAAGTTAGAGAACGCTGAGCAGCGGCGGACACTCGTACGGCAGAAACTCCTCGAACACCTGGCGGCAACCTTGGTACTGCGAGAATCAAAACCAGACCCTTTAATACTGGAAAATCGAACGTACAGGGACCCATCACGCAAGGTCCATAAAAGCCCCAAGACAGCGCGGAAGGACGTAGAGTCCATCAAGATATACGCCGATGCCGAAATACAAGCCCTTTTTGCAAACATTGAAAAGGATATGGAAAGAATGGCAAACTCGGAAAGCCCTCCTCCCATGTTGCGCGCCGTGGCTTTCTCGCCTGAGCCCGACAAACAGGTTTCGGCATGATTCCTGTATATTTCGAGCAACTTGACGAAGTTTCGAGCTTTCACGCCTAGCGATGATGAAACGGCAATCATGAGGCTGATGCTTGACGAAATTCTCGTTCGTTTCTTTCGGTGATGTTTGGCGCCCCGGATTCAAACGCGTAGGCATTTGTCTTTCATTGGAGCTAAATATCGACCATTCCTCTTCTTCACTTCTGCTTTGTCTCTTTTTTTCCTTTACAAAATACCCCGTTAGTGCATCATGGGACTTTTCTGCATGTATAGCAGTAGGCATTTCGAAGTAGTAGTTTTAATTCAGCATATGTGTTTCGCTTCTCAACTTGGCAAGCCAGGTATTTGTTATTAGTTCCCAAAGAGCTCATAAGTGAACCATTTTTATGCCAGTTGTTGTCCCATGGAAGTCAGAACAACACCTGTAGTAAAGTTGAGTGTGACAATCGAGCGTCGAGAATGTTGGCTTGTTGGATTGAGGTGGGATTCTGGGGAACTTGGAATGAGATGTGGTTGATTTAGAGTTTGTATCGGATCGGTAAAACCCCACGGCCGGCGCTGCTTGGGAGAAGCAACATTTCGAGATTTATTTCTGGACTTTGCTTCCAAATTCTAGATATCATTCTCCATTTTTTTCGCGCTTACACACTGCTTGAACTTCATTACATAGGAAGACCGATTTGTTGGAATAATTGACAATGTTTCAAAGGGCGTTAATACGGCAATCTCGGGCCGCGAGGTCTGCCTTCTCCATCCGTTCCACGTCGACATGCCCTCTATCACAAAGACAGCCACTCGTGCAAGCTTCCGTCCGCCTCGCCAGACCTTTACCTTCACGGTTATGCCGGAGATTCAACTCTACAGAGACACAGGAGAAGAAGCCAGATCAGGAGGCCAAGACCGAGGCGGAAAAAATTGAAGATGCCGAAGCCGCCCTGCAGAAGGAGATTGAAAAGCAAGAGAAGGAAATCGTTGAGTTGAAGGTATGTCACGATGTTATCTAACGTTGCTTCCACGGGTATCCGAGCCTTTTGCATTCTGTTATGATCCAAGCTTAGTTGGCTACCATTTAGGACAAATACCTCCGCTCAGTCGCCGATTTCCGCAACTTGCAGGAACGAACACGTCGCGATGTTGATGCCGCTCGTGCATTTGCGATCCAAAAGTTTGGCGCTGACTTAATTGAGTCCATCGACAACTTTGAGCGTGCTCTCGAAGCTGTTCCATCCGAAAAATTGACAAACGGGGAAAACAAGGATCTCACCGACCTTTATGATGGTCTCAGGATGACGGAAACGGTTATCATGAATACATTGAAAAAGCATGGTTTGGAAAGATTCGATCCATCCACACCGGTAGAGGGAAAACCGCAGAAGTTTGACCCTAGAATTCATGAGGCTACCTTCCAGGCCCCAGCCGCTGGAAAGGATGACGGTGATATCCTGCATGTCCAAACCAAAGGCTTTATGCTGAATGGCCGTGTGTTGAGGGTAAGGAATTGCATTTGATTCTCTCTAGGTCATATTGTCCCTGTTACTGACGTTGTATTTCTAGGCCGCCAAAGTTGGTGTTGTCAAGAACTCCTAATTCGCGCCAAGCACTCACATTTCCTTCCAACCCTGGTGCATCAAAGAAGTCGCGAATAATGTCATGAAACTCTTCCTGAATTGCTTTGCTAACCTGGGATTTCCTTATCCATCCGTCGCGGTCAGCCGGACGCTTATTCCGTTTTCGCCGTCTGTATACTATCTGCATGTACATTTGAAAAAAGGTCTAGCGTGGTACGGCGTTCACTGTGGATGGCTGTGGTTTTTCATGCACCATATATCTAAATGTCCTGGTATACTTTCTTTCTATGTTTTTCTATCTCCCCTCTGTGACAATGGACTCTCTTCTGGATAACCCTGGTTACGGGTCTTACGACGGTTTTCTTATTTGGCATCTGACACAACAGAAGCATCTAAAAAATCCGAATTAATATTGCAATACCTCTTTTATACGATTCAACATTGGCGTACTTTGTCTGTTCATGACGGTTTCTTCTCATGAAAGAATATGTTTGAGGCATGGAAGCAGGGATATGAATCGCAGGATTGAGTTGATATTTCATGTCTACTGTAAGTTTACTAATACACCGAGAGAATGAGAAATAGTATACACAGCGTTTCCAACCCAGTCAATAGTATCTGTAATGTCCTCTGCTCTTAAGATTGGATAAATCAAATGTCCTGTGCTGAATGGAACTTTGGTTTCATCTCAACTCAACACCGATTTTATCCACTAGCTTTTCCCTCACTTTCTCATGTAGCTGGTTTGTCTCCTCGTTGGTCAACGTTCTCTCCAAGCTGCGATAATTGATTCGATAACACAGACTCTTCCGCCCTGTTTTCGGATGGGTAAACTCATCTACCAATCTCACATCTTCGACCAAATTGCTAGCCACATCCCTGACTATTTCCATGATATCATTTTCGTGAAACGGCACAGCCCCTCCTGCAGCACTGCCCGCACTCGCAGATCGTAGCCAAAACGCAACATCCTTATAGCAAGCAGGATGCTTGGAGAATGGAGCAAACTGGCTAACCTTGCCGGCTTTGAATTGGGAGAGGAACCGCGGATCCTGGGACCAAAAAAGGCGGATATCCGGAATGTTGAACAGAAGCATTGCGATCCGTTCTAGACCTAGACCAAAGGCCCAGCCAATATGGCCAGGGACATCAGATGAAATAAGAAGCTCTTGCTTGACGACTCCAGAGCCAAGGACTTCAAGCCATTCACCTTGCCAGAAAACTTCTAGTTCGTAGCTAGGGCTGGTGAAGGGGAAAGACGCCTCGACCCACCGCATTTTCAAGGGTTTTTGCTTGGAGCCATCGATGGCGGCTTCTTTGGCGGCGGAAAAGATCCTGATTACCAGGAGTTCAAGGGAGCGTTTCAGATGGGCAACAATTGCCTCAGCCTCCTCGAGCGAGTGGTGTTCCTCTTGCAAGGGGTTCCTCTCGGAGTGAACGGCAGGATTCGGGTCTTCGACCGGGATGTCGTGACGGGGAAGTTTATTCAAATCGTCTAATATAGCGGCCGCTGTGACAGGGCGTTTCCAGAGCCTGGCGCATTCCATTTGGTGAAAGACGGGGTAGTGACTCCGATCAATCGCGTCACGACGATAGACATCGGCAACGATTGTGTATCCCTTTTCTTCTGGCTTGGTTTTCTCGTTTTCATACATTTGCTGAAAGTATGCACGCTGGTGTGCGCTGGTGTGCGTCCGTAGAACGGTGTCTTTGTTGATATAATATGTGTCGGTTCGACTGCGTCCAGGGTGATCTGCTGGAAATCCCAGCTCATCGAAGTTTTGCGCAACAGTGACAATGGGGTCCTTTTCGGCATAGTTTCCGTATTCCGGGCCGGTAAACTGGCTCTCGACGAGCTTGCGCGTAATAGAAAGCGGGTGGTTTTCGTCGAGGTATATTCGACGCCCGACATGAGCGAGGATGGTCTCTGAGGCGTTCGTCCATTCATCTCGTGAGTATGATTTGCCGCCAGCGGAAATTGCTGGGCAAACTGGCGATTGAGCATGGGCCGCATGTCGTTCAAAAAGAGCTTTCGGTGTATTCGGGTCGTTTATCGAGGGCTGCGGAGCTGTCGTCGAGCTATGGCTTCTCAGAGGAGGAACTTGAAAGCGTCGAGGAGAAGATTGGCCGCTCCATTGACGGCTATAGATTGCGACTGAGCGTCGTTCATAGCCCACTCGGAGCGCTCTGCCAGTCGCAATCAGGCGCATCGTTTCCGGCGAGGTGAGCTGCTCGTTCTCGAGTCCCTGGGCGCCAGTTGCTCTTTTAAACGGTGACTCTGCAAGGAGTGTACTGTATTCCGTAATGTAACACCAGGAAACATGATAGCGCTACAGTTAGCCAATGGGCTTCCAGGTACTCATTGTTTTTGGTAATTCGGCTGTATTCAAGAAAACTCCGATCTTTAAGCTCCGGGATTTTCCCAATATCAAAAAGCCCGTAGAGGCAACTTCTCCAGCGATAAGCATCGTCCTTCGCGAGTTGATAGACGGAATTGCCAACCTTTGGCATGATGCTTACCGTTTCACATCAAGATGGGAAGTAGTGACAAGTCAAACGCCGTGGAAACCGCTGGTGCTGCTCGCACAACGACCCCAAAAATCCATTATCCATTCTGGTTTGGAGGGTCAGCATCATGTTTCGCGGCGGCCGTGACACATCCTCTGGATCTAGGTAAGCACCAATTCCGCTGTTTTATTAAGAAAAATGTTTCTAATTCGTTTCTGAATTGTAGTGAAGGTACTCCGAAGGTCACCCAGTAGCCCAGTCTGCCTCCAATTCGCTCACATATGCAAATAGGTCCGATTACAAACCCGTGGACCTGGCGACCCGACAGGCACGTTGAAGACAATAATTCATATCTGCAAGAATAATGGAGTTACTGGTCTTTATAGTGGCGTGTGTATACCTTTTGAATTCGGTTTTCAGTATAGTGTGAAGCTGATATCTGCCTCTGGTTTAGCTGTCAGCCTCGTTGCTTCGGCAGATCACATACTCGACTACCCGATTTGGGATATACGAAGAACTCAAATCCCGTATCTCGAAATCGTCTTCGTCCCCTCCATCCTTACCCACGCTTGTCGGCATGGCCTCGTTCTCCGGTTTTGTTGGTGGCCTAGTTGGGAACCCCGCCGACGTGTTAAACGTCCGAATGCAACGCGATGCAGCCCTGCCTCCTGAGAAACGACGGAATTACAGACATGCATTTCATGGGATGTCACAAATGGTTCGCACGGAGGGACTGCCTAGCTTGTTTCGCGGGGTGTGGCCAAACTCCCTGAGGGCGGTGTTTATGACCGCAGCTCAATTAGCATCTTACGACGAGTTTAAGCAGCTATGTATGGAACACTTTGGAATGGACGACAATATTACGACGCACCTTACAGCATCGGTTATGGCTGGATTTGTGGCAACCACGCTTTGCAGTCCCATCGACGTTATAAAAACTCGCATCATGAGTGCCAGCCCTGCAGAGTTCAAGGGACACAATATTGTTGGCTTTCTAAGAGAGATCTTTCACAAGGAAGGATTTTCATGGATGTTCCGCGGTTGGATACCAAGTTTCATGCGCCTAGGTCCGCATACGATTGCCACATTTTTGTTTTTGGAGCAGCACAAGAAGTTCTATAGAGCGTTGAAGCAAACCGACAGCGACACAAAAGTCCCCCTCTAGTAGGGGAGATCATATCCCCATGGCGATCGATTCGCGTTTCTATGGATATTTTTCGTTAAGAAAACAGTCCAGCGTTAAACTTTCCGCCGGCCTGCTCTCCATATACCCAAGTTATAGACAGAGAAAAGGCAGTTTCGCTGACTATTGTCGACGTTGTTCTCCGTTGAGAGCCCATCCTTCAAGCCTTTGCGAGTTCCGTGGGGCTTTACTGACAGTATATAATATACCCGCATGGCAAACTTGTTTTGTATTTTGGGCTTGAATACATCAAATTCTTGAACTATTCGATACTTTTGAGGTTGAGAGGCCAATGATTATTGGGGCGTTTAAGAGATTCTGAGCTCACTAATTTATCCTCGTCATTGGTACTACGCTCCATTGCATTCCTTAATTTCGGACTGACTACATGCGGACGGTCATGGCTCAGTATGGTGCCGGAAACCTCAAAGCTTAGCCTTTATAGAAGTGCATCGTCTTCCTGCGGCCATTGACTGTCAATTCAAAACTAGAAATTGCGAATAAATTATAGTTCAAACAAATGACCACAAATCCATACGGAGGATAGCCTTGATGGACTGGAAATAGAACATTGATTGTTTCTGTTTTGAGAATCATGCGTGGAATGCATTGTTGGAGACGTAAACATCAAGGCAGCTCCGGAAATTTCCATTCAGTAAGGGTTATTGTCACACTGTTATATACACTTCCTCTAAAATTCAGTCGTCTAAAAGGAGCACAATGCCCATATCCAAGACTAGTTGCTGTAGCAGCAATTGTCGCAGTAAGCCTTTTTAAGATCGGACGTGACACCTTTATCGGTCAAGACGAGCGGGGAAGTTGCCGGCCTCTATTTGACAATATTATTAGATCCAATTGAAGAGTATTTGCCGCAAGTGCCGAGAGGTGGGATTGGGGCCATACCGCGTTGATCATCCCATCGGTCAGTCCAAGACTTGGGGCAGAGAGATCGATAAGCAAGGAAGAACTGAGCTCAGTTATTAGCGAGATACGATAAACACCAAGCCGGAATTTTTGTGTGTACCTGTCGGCAGGGCTTGAAGTCCTCGCCCTTGGCTAATATGCACTTGTGATAGTCGACATAGTTCTGCCAGCAGTGCTTGGTCCTAGCAGCGCTATTAGTATTCTTGCCCCCAAGCGCTTCGCATTGAAGACCACGTACTGATTTTGATTGGGGAAGCGAGCGTCAAAACCTGGAAGCTGTTGTTAATACGTGGTAAACGGGGGATTGGATCGTTGAAATCGCGATAATTTTGTCTGGAAGTCTTCACTACGCTATATCAGACAGCACGTACCAGCTAGGGTTGTCAGTCAGCTATGCTTTCTCCATTACGGATGGTGAAGCGGGTGGGACAATCAACCTACCAGTCACGAATTTGAAGGGCTTTGTCTCGACGGGCTCCTCGGGATCAGCATCTGGAATTTCCCACATCTTGTCGGTGAAAATGAAGTACAATTGACCCTGTCAAAGTGACGTTGTGGATGCAGTCAAGGGGTTGACGACCTGAAGCTGTTGTCAGGTTGGTGATGTTTGTCGTTGGTGGAATGCTTTGTGAGTTGCGAGTCCCGTGAGCCGACTCTTTGCCAAGAATCCGACCAATCGTGGCCAACCATTTCCACATCATACACAATCGAACATCACCAACTTCCGAGTTTCACTTCGCTGCAAAGGCTGGACACAACACAGTGTCTGAATACTGCTCGACCGTCTCATTGAGTACTACCTATCGTGAAGTCCAGAGTGTTTTCTATCCGTGAAGATGTTCGCCACACGAGCATTGGCTATGCGGGCGACTCGTCCCGTCTTTCGGCCGCTTCCGGTACGTTGCTAAGTTTATCATTGGGAGTCAATTGGCATGATTGTGGATGCTAACAGGTGTGCAGAAGGAAGACCAGAGCGGTAGGGCGTCTACTTGATACGTGAAGCTTTAGTTGTTAATGTGATCTAATGTTGGCAAGCAGCCCACACAATCTCTCAGCGTCTACGGACCTTGAAAAAGATCCCTCCGGAGTTGCTTCCTCTTGGTAAGCGATGACGAGAATCTACACTTCCCCGAGGTCATTCAACATACTAACGGCATATTCTACGTACAGGATTCGTCCTTTGGTAAGATCCAACCTTGAAATAAATCGAATATCCCCGCCCCACTAATTCTTGACGCTTCCCCTTATAGCGTTGCCGTCGGCGCTGGCATCTATTCCAGCATCAAGAAATTCATGACGGATAAGACGCTCCGCCTTAGCCGATCGAAGCCTGAGGACCGTGTTTGAAATTTGTTCCGTTGAAAGTTTTTGAAGGAAGGCGGTTATTCAAACGGGCGGTATTGGGAACACGTCACAAGCAACCCTCAATTTGTACTGTTATGGCGGGGAGAATGCGCCGGTGGTGCCTGTTGTAAATATATCGTTCCACGCAAGATGCATGTAGCAATGCTGGGTCAAAATCGAAATTAATCGAGGATCTGAAGCGCGATATATATCTCTTTTGGCTTTATGCTGGATTGGGCCCGGCAACATCTAGGCCTTCCAGACCTTGCATTGGATCCGGCTGATTCTCAGCAGCCTGGCGATCTTCCTCGCCGGCAACATGTTTTGCGAGATAGCCCTCCTATTATAAAGCGTCCTGTCAGCGTGAAGATACGCGAAAGATAAAGAGTGTGTTCGCGTACCTGTTCCCAGATAGCGGTCTTGCTTCCAAGTCCTTCATTGCTATCCTTTTGTGGTTTTGCAGCCGCTACCTTGATAATCCGTCCGTAAAGCTCGCTTTGATCCATATTGTCGATTGCTTCTTTGGCGTCATGGGCGACTTCAAATTCCACATATCCAAACCCTCGATGTAGATCGGTGGACGAAGGAAGCTCTGGCTTGGGTAGCGTGATATCAACAATTTCGCCAAATGGTATGAAGGCCTCCGCAAGAGTTTGCGCCGTCACCGCTTGATCTAATCCCCCGACATAAATAGTGCTCTTTAACCTCGACGCTTCCGACATGACGTAGGACGGTTGCTTTCGTGCCCTTCGTAAGTTCACTAATCCATGAAACTGCTAAGATGCGCGCGCAGATTTTCAAAAGTAGCTTGCCTCTCAAAAGAGTTCGCCCTGAGCTTCACGTCGAACACCTTTCTTGAAGGTTGTGCCTTCGTCGAGAGCTCATTTGATAGACGATTTTCGAAAGCGCCCCACGTGACTGTTCCTCGCGACCGTCGAGAAGGCCACCTTGAGATCCAGAAAGTTGCCCCTGGCTCCAAGCAAACAACAATAGAATTGCATCGCAGGCTCTCCTGCATATTCATTGCTTGAGCTTTCTTTAATATCTTATAAAGGCCTTACCTCTAAAATAGTTCTTGGGGCTAGGTTGCTTCTTGATTTGCTGTTATTGCAACCGCTTCTCAACTCACTCGATCCCGCTCCCTTGACCATCCACCATGGTGCGTCTAAGGGAAATTCCCCGGACGGCCACTTTTACCTGGTCTCCTGGGTCGGCTGCTCCGTTTATTGCTACTGGCACCCGCGCCGGCGCAGTTGATGCGGACTTCTCCAACGAAACATTCCTAGAATTGTGGGATTTGAACTTGGATAATGACAAGCTCGGAGCTGAACTCGAGCCGGTAGCGAAGATTAGCACAGATTCTGGGTGCGTTTATCTGCTAGTCTGAACTTGCTAAGCATGTATGGCTCTTATTGTTCCCAATTGCTGATGTTGTTTGTTGTCGCAGCTTTCACGACGTTGCGTGGGCGGAGTCAGAAGATCATAGTCGAGGAGTGATTGCAGGTGCTTTGGAGAATGGGTCGTTGGATATCTGGGACGCCGATAAACTCTTGAGTGGTGCAAGGTCGGTGGGTTTGTGATATCCGTATGGGTCATATACTAACTTCCCAAAGTGATGCACTTGTGTCAAGGGCGACTAAACACAGCGGGCCGGTCAAAACACTACAGTTCAACCCAAAACACTCAAACCTCTTAGCTACTGGTGGAGGGAAAGGCGAGGTATGTGTCCCTTGATATTGTGTCCGCGTTACTTGCCCCCTCTGATCTATGATAGCTGTTCGTGTCCGACCTGAATAACCTTGATCAATCCTTCCGGCTAGGCAGCGGTGCTGCACGGGTCGATGATATCGAATGTCTCGATTGGAACAAAAAAGTCCCCCATATCCTGGTCACTGGTAGTAGTGCAGGTTTTGTGACTGTATGGGACGTCAAAACGAAGAAAGAGAGTCTCACTTTGAATAACCTCGGTCGAAAAGCAGTCAGTGCTGTTGCGTGGGACCCAGAGAAGGTAACGTCGCCCTATCTACATCGATACAAGATATTTTGAGACTAACTTAGTCTGCCTAGCCTACGAAACTTATAACCTCCATTCCCCTGGAGACGGACCCCTTGATTCTAGTTTGGGATCTACGAAATTCGAACGCACCCGAACGGGTAGGTTTCGCCATAATGATTGCAATGTATAATTGCTGAAGTGATTTAGGTACTGCGCGGCCACGAATCTGGCGTACTGTCCCTGTCTTGGTGTACACAGGATCCGGGCTTGCTCCTTTCTTGTGGAAAGGATAATCGAACAATTTGCTGGAACCCCCAGACTGGCGATGCATATGGCGAATTTCCTGTGGTTACTAATTGGACTTTTCAAACTCGCTGGAATCCTCATAACCCGAATATGTTTGCTACTGCTTCCTTTGATGGAAAGATCGCTATCCAGACCATCCAAAACACCGGACGAGAGGCGCCGCCAACTGGGAATAAGCAAGAACAAGCTATCAACGATGAGGATTTCTTTTCAAAAGCGCAGACTCAGCCACAGATTTCCACCTTCTCGCTTCCGAAAGCCCCTAAATGGCTTGAACGACCAGTGACTGCTTCTTTTGGCTTTGGCGGCAGGGTGGTCTCTGTGGGTTCGACCGCAGAGGGACGATCTTCTAAGATCAGAATCAGTCATTTTGACATTGATCCTAACGTGGGTAATTCAACCGAAAGCTTTGAGACCGCTTTAACTGGCGGAGATCTCCGCGGTATCTGCGAGTCTAGAATCGCAGACTCACAAAACGAGGAAGAGAAGTCTGATTGGAAAGTTATCGAAACTTTACTTTCCGACAATCCTAGAAAGCAGCTGGTTACTTATCTTGGCTTCTCGAATGAAGTCGACGAGGCCGCCGATAGCCTGTCAAAACTTGGCCTGGACAAGAAGGAGGTGAACGGCGATGATCAAGTCACTTCTCCCAAGAGCGAGGGGTCTAGGAAGCATAAGCGAATCACTTCGATTTTCGATGGTAATGTCGAAGGCGAAAGTTTTCTCAATGAGATAGCATCCTCCAAGGGAGCAAAAACAAACAGCCCGTTCCAAATTTACACTGGCTCAGAGTCGGAAGCCGATAGAACGATAACGAGAGCTCTGCTACTAGGCCAGTTTGAAAAGGCTTTGGATGTATGTCTTCAGGAGGATCGAATGTCCGATGCATTTATGGTTGCCGTTTGTGGTGGCCAGAAATGCATTGAAAAGGCTCAAGAGGCATACTTTTTGAAACAGTCAGAGGGCCCCAGTTACGTTCGCCTTCTTGCTTCTGTTGTCGGAAAGAATCTGTGGGATGTCGTTCACAATGTAGATCTCGCCAACTGGAAAGAGGCCATTGCTGCGTTTTGCACTTTTGCGGATGACAAAGAGTTTCCAGATCTCTGCGAGGCATTGGGCGACCGACTCGAAGAGAGCTACAGGTCGCAAGACTCCAAGGAAGCTCGGAGAGATGCCTCATTCTGTTATCTGGCTAGTTCGAAGCTTGAAAAGGTTGTCGCCATATGGCTTCAGGAATCAAAAGAGAACGAGGCAGAAAAGATTCAAAATGCAACTGACGACACGAGCTTTTCCATCCATGTTCGTTCCCTTCAGAGCTTCATCGAGAAGGTGACAGTGTTCCGACAAGTCTCGAAATTCCAAGATACAGAACGGGAAAAGGCATCAGACTGGAAACTTACTTCCTTATATGACAAGTATCTCGAATATGCCGATGTGGTTGCATCGCATGGTCGTTTGGAAGTTGCTGAAAAATATCTTGATCTTTTACCATCATCCTATCCAGAAGCGGATGTCGCAAGAAGTCGAATTCAGTTTGCCACGAAGAAAGCTGCCCCTAAACCAAGTGTAGGACGCGCTCCAGCACCACGCCAGCCACCTACTACAGCGGCTATGATGTCGAGCACTTACCAACCGACTCAAACTCATGTTCATTCTGGTTCAGCGCCAGTGACGGCCAGTCACTACGCTCCTCCCGCTCTATCCAAGCCCGCTAACCCATATGCACCTGCTGGGTCGACCACTAGTTATGCCTCACCTGGAGGGATGACTTACACACCGACTGGCGGTTATCAACCACCGCAACCGCGACAGGGGAGCATGATTCCTCCCCAACCGTTAGCTCCACCGCCACAGAGTGGGCAAGTTGGTCTTGTTCCCCCTCCAAGGGTATCAACACAGACTTCTTCGACAACTGCTCCATACACTCGAGCTACCAACATCCCGGCATGGAATGATATTCCCGAGGGATTCACGAGAACTGCAACCCCACGTCGCGCCACGCCGGTGGCCAATGCCCCTGTAATTAGCTCACCGTTCCCTAACCAAGCGGCTCCTTATCAACTGGGCTCACAAACACCGCCGCCGCCTCCAGCCATGTCCGCGCAGAGAGGCAACGCCCCGCTTCCCCCTCCTCCGAAGGGCTCCGCTCCTCCACGAATGTCATCCCCTTCCATTGCAGGAGCACCCCACGGCTTGCAGTCGTCGGAGAGACCCCCGTCTCGTACTAGTGTCTATTCCCCTCCTCCTCCTGGACATCAGACCGGACTAGGAATGGCCATGCCGCCTCCGGTCCCACGTGGGCCGTCTCCATACAACGCTCCGCCTTCGGGTCCGCCGCCTACCAATCGGTATGCTCCTGCTCAGCCATCGCAGCCTACCACGGGACAGCCGCCCGTGGCTTCTCAGTCGGCAATGCCTCCGCCTCCGGGACCATATGCTCCTCAGTCATTTCAGCAAGCACCAGCACAAAGCCCCTATGGCCCACCTCCCGGTGGCCTAGCTTCGCAGCCCCCGCACCCTCCAGCTTCCCAACAGCAATCCCGCCCTAGCACAGCTCAGTCGCAAAGAAAAGCGGCCCCCGCTCCTAAACACCGTAAGTTTAATCGATAGCTGTTTTTCCCTTGCAGAAAATATCCTAATGACCATTATAGCACCTGGAGATCGCTCCCACATTCCTCCAAATGCACAGCCAATCTTCGAAATTCTTTCCACCGACATGCAGCGTGTCAAGTCTCGTGCGCCTGGCTCCTTCAAAGCCCAGGTCAATGACACAGAACGCCGATTGAATCTCTTGTTTGATCATCTGAACAATGAAGATCTCCTGAAACCTAGTACCCTCGAAAGTATGGCTCAACTGGCGCACGCGATCCAAGTAAAAGACTATGAAACTGCGCAAGCTATCCACTTGGACATCTTGACAAACAAGACTGATGAATGTGGAAACTGGATGGTGAGTTACTTGTCACCTCTGTCTCCAACTTCCATGCTACGCGATTCTAATACAGTGGGCGATGTTCTAGGTTGGTGTGAAGCGATTGATTGGGATGAGCAGAGCAACGCCGTGATCTGACTTGTGACATGCATGCCTCACGTCGGTTTATGAGTTTTCACGGCTGTGCGAGTGACACCCGCCTTGCTTCATGATTTATTTTTTGGTCTTTTTCTGAACGTCCTTCATTTCCCTTTTAGTATCCCATTATTCGCTCCAGCTCAAACTGGATTAGCATAGATGAGGTATATGGGATTGCAAATTGTTGGTCCAACCGAAGCCGTCTACGGTTACGCTGGTCATAGCTCTTAATGGCCAAGGATTCGTTGAGATGATAGAATGCAATGCGGCCCATAGGTTATATGGAATATCAAATTAAATGTAAAATCTGTACTTAGAACCCCAGATACCATATACAAAACTCCAATTTCCAGGCTTAAAATCGGAAGCACCCCGTGAATATTTACACTACGCAACAGCACCTGTGTTTCTAGTAGTAATCCCACGAGCGCCTCCACGAACTCCAGTAGGGAAATTTCTCGCGCTCAATAAAACCCCTTTGGCACTTCTCACTTCTGCTCTAAAAGCAGCAATCGCATCCGCTTCTCCGCCTGACATGCCTGCCTTGTTTTCCTTGGAGTCATCGCCATACGACCCGTATAGAGAGGAGCTGAGATACGCCGGCGAGCTGTAAGTCAAGCTATCAAGGTAGGTTTGGAGGTTGATCACGCGATTCTTGACATTGTCGCAGGCGAGATCATTCTGTGCTTCTGCATAGACAAGATCTTTGAGTTGGGAGGATATGGATTTGAGGCGGGAGACTTGGGCGTTGAGCACCTTGTTGGCGTCGTCTGCAGGTGTCTTTGATGAGTCTTCGAGCGTTAGGGAGGCGGAGGAGAGGGTGGAAGACTCGAGATCTGGACTTGTTTGGGTTGCGATGTCGCGGTGGAAAAGCTCGGTTGGGTCTGAGGTGACAGAATCTGTTTCCTCGTCCTCCCCGGCATCGCTTCGGTCTGATCGTCGGGATTGTGTGGCTGCTGGGGGGATTGTGGAGACGCGTTGTTCGAGTTTTTCGTTGAGGGTTTCGAGGTTGCGCTGTGCGGTTTCTGCGAGGTCGTGTCGCGCGCTGGCGAGGGAGGTAATCATGGGTTTGACGAGGAATTCGCTTGCACCGTACATGGTTGATGCGAGGCCCGCGGCACCGTATAATGTGTATATCAGGGTTTGAAGGCTCACGAGAGGCGGTGGTTTGGAGGGTTGTGTGAGGAATTCGGGATATGTTATGATCGGGGGAATGTCGCGAGTAGGCACAGGAGCATGCTGGAGAGTGGGAGGTGAAGGATCGGAGGGACTTGAGAGCGTAGATTTCTCAGGAAATCCTGCTAGTGTCTCTTTTGACTCTGGCGTCGCAGACGGTTTCTCATCCTGCGTTATTTCTGTGTCTCTCGACACGCCGAGGAGCTTCTGAATGTCATCATTCTTCAGGCCTTTCGATTCAAGAAACGAGATCTTCTGATCTATAGGGGCATTGCGTATCGATTCCTCTTGTAAGAATCGCGACGCTTGCTCCAGTAAGGTCTCTCTGTCTGTTGGCGCGGAGCTCTGCTCCGGGGGTTGGACATCATTTTTCTGGGTATTTGTGTCGCGGTTTGCTGCCAGCTGCCAGCTTGGAATGGAAGGTTTTTTTGAGTCCACCATTTTCCCTCACCAACGCCGTCCAATATTGCAGTAGTCGGAAGATGCGATGTTCATGGCTTTGGCGACGGTACGATGTCTGCATCAGAGGCTCTCCGCGAGTTACCTCGGCTCGCTGCTTATGTCATGGACTTAAATTTCACGGGTGGATTGTCCGTATTAGATGTGTAAGTTTCATGAAATTCATGCAAGGCGTGAAGTATTTGAGATACATAATTACAAGGTACCAGTACTTATTTTCCAGTAGAACGTGCATATAAGGCTGAAGTATAGCTACTTACATTCTCTACCAGGTAATCTATCGTCTCATTCGCGTTCAACTTCCATCATGCAGTTTCCAGTTGCGCATCAGAAATGCTCAGTAAACCGGTGAGAATTTCAAACGAGTCGGCCATCAAGAGGGATCAGAGGAGATATAAAGAGGCACACGTCCGTCTTGTTTGAAATAGGGTTTTGGATAACTTCCACTCGAAGCATCAACCAGCACGGCAAGCCATCAGATCAGGCCCAGCAACGCATCCAGTTAATTTAGTTGGTTGGGGAGAGCCATTCACATAGCGCCTGTGGCGAAGCGGCAGTGAACGTATTACCTACCTGGATCCAACCCTGGGAGGCCGCCAGATTTAGAATCGATGGCAGAAAGACCCGTCAAGCGTCCTCGCCAACAAGAGGACGGCGCAGACGAACATTCGTACCACCACCATATTTCGGGGACGAACGACGCTGGCGATAGCAGCGACGATTGGCAACCCAAAACTCCAAGCAGCAATCGGTAAGTGCTGTGCTTTTTCCCTTTAAAATGGCTCCAACGGCGCTCTGGTCTGGCGATACTCTCTTCTCCCCGACGGCATTCTGTCATCGTCGGAGGAAAAACTTCATTCTGAACCCCGAAGACCCCAGCAATTTATATGTCGAAAGAGAACAAAGTATCTGCACATGCAAGGGTCCAGACAAGGTCCTTATTGTCGCTAGAAGACGAGAGGTAGCATCAATATCATGCAAAAATCGTCAGTCTTTGTACCAATGAGACACGGCGATGTGCTGGTGCGGTGCATATGCCATCCCAGGGAGAAAGCTTGCAATCAGCAATCAGCAATCAGCAATCAGCAATCAGTGAAGATTGTTGATGCTTCCCGGCAAATCCTTCTGCCTCGTTATTGTTTCCATGCAATGGTATTGACACACGCACAATCCCGTTAAATCTCTTCGCTCGCCCGCCTTGCAGTTTCTTTCTCTTCCTATTCTGATACCTGCTCTGCCGTGACAAATTTTCCCTCTGCTCTTCCAAGTAACTCTGGTTTTCAATTCTACACGATACCCAATCCTCTTTTACTGCCCGGCTTTTTCAATATGTCTTCTAGACGCAATCTTCGCTCGCGAACCGCGCTGACCAGATCGTCAAGGGTTGCGCCTTCCACGGCCAGGATGCCAAAGCCGCATGGACCTACAGAAGGATTGCCGTCTTCTCCTTCAGTTACGGTTTCGCGTTCACCGTCAAGTCCTCCTGAGGAAACTAAGCGGTCAATTCGCTTAACAGTAAAAATGCCATCCAGCAAGCTTCGCGAGGTCACCTCGAGCACTGACGCGCGACCACATAACATATTCACAGAGCCTGTGGTCATTACTGGTCCAAGAAGTAGCCGGTCCAAAAAGAAAATTGTTGAGGTGGATAGCGATGAGGAGGATTATCTCGAGGAGGACGTGAATGATGAGGGAGAGGGGAGTGACCAACTCGATGCCGATGAGGACGCTGATGCAGATGCTGATGCCGATGCCGATGCTGAGGCCGATGAGGATATGGATGCTGAGGGTGAACCTGATCCGGACATCGATGCGGATGGAGATATCGACATGGACGACGCACTGCCTCATAACCACTACCATCAGGCGAGGCCTGCTGTTACGGTTACTCCTGCAGCAGCAGCCAGGGTGAGGAATGTGGAAGCCAGGAACGTGAATTTGGACGATGACGATGACGATGATGAGGAGTTGTCCGAGCTGGAATCGGAGGCTGAGGCGGAAAAGGGCGACGATACGATGCTTCAGGAGGAAGGTGGAGAAGAAGAGGAGATTGATGAAGAGGAAGAAGATATCGAGGAGGAGGAAGATGAAGAAGATGAAACTGGTACGCCTATGGAGGCCAGCCGTGCGAGCACACCTGGATATACCAACAGAATGACCAAGCGGCAAAGGGAGCGCCTACAGTACGGAGATTTCTTACAGCTACCGATGGGTGAGTGGCCAGTTCAAGAGGCACATGGCATTAACAAATCACTAATAAACGCACAATAAACAGAACCTCAGATCAAAAAACATTTGACAGCGGAGGAGCACGCGATGCGTCGGGCTGAAATGGCGAGACGGAGAAAGAATCTCAGCGAGAAGCGCAATGAGGAAGAGAAAGTAAGCGTCAACGCAAGTGGCTATAAAACGTTCTACGCTGTGTGCTGACTTTTGACGCTAGATGGACACTATCAACAAACTCCTCAAAAAGCAGGCTCCGAAGCGAAGAGGTAAAATCAGCGCTGCAGAGACTGCAGGGGAGGCTTCTCCGGGAGCTCAAGAGGCCGAGGAGTATCCCAAGCCAGACCCTACAATAGTGCACTACATCCTGAATAGAGATGGTTGTAGGCTGGGCGTACCGGAGGAATGGTTCGGGACGCCTGCCGGTCGACTGTTTGGAAAGCCTACCACCAACCCCGTTGGTCATACGCAGGGTAAGCTTGTTGAAGAATTATGAAGTTATGGATGCCATTTTCATGGAAATGTCTTTATTGTGTACTTGATTTAATTGCTGTAGTACTAGTATCTGTTATCATGCTGGCAGAGGGGATAAATGCGCAGATTGTGAAACTAACTGTGTTCAGAAAATATATCTCCTAATAATACCATTCAATATCATCTGATTTTGATCCGGGGCTGTGTCTATACTCCGTAATAGAAAAGGTCCCTTAAAATCTCATGGAACCACTGGTGCCGCGCACAAAGCGGCGGCAACCGATGAGCGTGCTCTATCTTTACCTCACAGTACTCCGAGCCAACACCTTCTATCTCAAGCCACGTAGCTCCTTAGAGATTTGAACCATTGGCCGGTCACCCTCGCATCACCTTGGTCGGCCTATAAGGCCGTCTCCGCATGCCTTCTCAGATCCCGCTCTGAGTAGGGACAGGAGCATTGCTTTCAGCGAAATGATCGAACTGCTAAAGACGTCGATTCTCCAGTCTTATTCCTCATTCTCGGTTCATTTGTTTGCATTTACTCCGGCGTCCCCACCTTTCCACCAGTTATATATGCTCCGTGTGAAGGAATCGTTTTGTGACTCTGTGCTCGTTGAGGATCGATTGGGCGCCATTGGGTTGGTAGAGGAGTTGATTTTAGATACTTCAGGGTTTGTAGTAATCGAAACTTCTTTGAAATCGTCGCCTATATCTCCAGAAGTGCTTTTTTCACTTTTGAAGGTCCGTCAGGTCCAACTGCAGGCATAAGGTCACTGAGGGAAGATCAACGAACTGGGATTGTTTGAACATTTGCGCTTCGCGCTCTGCGTATGCGGGTTGGAAAACGACGTATCCTAGAGAAGAGAAAATTAATTCGCATAAATCACAGAAAATATGTCGGCCTTCGTATAAGCTTGACATACCATTGAGGATTCCAAAACCGACTGCTAAGGCAACAGGAACAAGTCCTCGAGGGGCCATGGTGGAGAATGAAGGTCAAGAGCAAGCACTGCTAATATCTCGATGGAGCCTATTTCGGTCTAGTTGACCTGCGCATTTTCAGCCAGGGAGCTAGAACTCGAGTTTCTATGATGCGCCTGATTGTTCGTCTTCCCTCATTGCCCGTTCTATGTCCTGGATCGTGAGATAAATTCCAATACAGGCTTATGTAAGCATATTCAGTCCAGCAACCAATCAGAGCGCTCCAATCGCAAAACCAATACTCAGGCGCGTCGACGCGTCTCCCAAATAGAACAAATAGAACAATCACAATTTGAACATTACCGCATCATTCCACCGCTGATTTCTCGTCCCGGTTACGACGTATTTGGCCTAGACGCAGAGATGGTTGGATAAAGAGATGGGTTATTGCAAATGGAACAATGGCGGGAGCGTGGTTATGTACCCGACTCGGACGAGGAGGACGAGTTAGAGACCCAAGAACCAGCCTCGATAGACCCCGTCACAGAAGATGCTGTCCCAGCCTTTGACTTTGACGAACAAGATCACAATGGCTTTGACAAGGAGGAGGCACAAAGGGACCGAAACGGGTCGCAGATTGATCCTCTGCCAGTGGTATCTGAAGCACTCCCGCTAGATTTTGCTCTGCAAGAACTCGAGGAAGACGATCCATTACAGGCCGAGACTGTACTACTTGCTCGCACAGCAAATGTCGCCCAGGACTCGAACAATGACCGTCCGCCATTCGCTCCTGACAAGGTGTCATTCCATGAGCCTCCGTCGTCCCCGGACGAGTTACACTTCAAGGAACATATGCCGGCTCGAATCCCAACCACGCCCATCCCGAGGGATTCCACGGCGCTGAATCATGAATCTGAGATTGGAAACCAACACTCGTCTCCCCTATCTTCGCCTCTGGCATCGATGCCCTCGCCATGGTCGCCAAAAACTACTCGTCTGGACCAGAATCAAGACAGGTCTCAGCACACCGAGATCAACCCTACCGAAGAAGCTATCTCCTTCGAAGAAATACCGGATAATATTTCCCCAAGTACCGCTTTACAACATGGCAGATCGCTACGACAACGGAATGCCATCCAACTGCACCCGTACCTTTTAGAAAACGCGCAATATCAAAAGCTTCTGAAAGCAAGGGGAGTGCAGCCAGTACGGGTCCGTCTCGCTGACGACGCGCCTCCCAGAGATTCCGATGAAAGCCAAAATCAATCGTACCAGGATGAAAATGCTCTCCCTTCGAGCAACCTGGATACCTCTTTTCAATTCCCGCCGTCCTCTCCGATGCTGTTAGATCAGGCAAATCTCGGGCCTACCCCTTCGCGTCCACCTGTGAACCGATTGCGATCTCCTGTTAATAAACATAGTGGCAGGAAGTATGGCTCGTCAAAAACTGTGCGGAGTTTTAAAGGCAGTAAAGACTTGCCAAGCAACAAACGTCGCAAAGTCTCCCATGATTATGGAGATAACGCCAGAGTGGGCAGTACCGCTGGCCAGAAGCAGATTGCTGTTATTGTCGATAACCCGGGACCTTCCAACCGGTCTCAAGACAGTGACATTTTTGATATACCCCTGTCACCACCACCTTCTGGCAGCCTCTCGTCAGCCCATTCAACTCATGCACCACCTGATCGAAATGAATTCCGCTTCCCCCGTGGGATGACGCCGGTTGCCATTGCCACTCCGACCACAGAAACACGACCAAAGCCTGACGCTCTTGAGGCTCTTTTTGCTGAGCTTTTATCAGAATCCGAACCCGATGACGCTGTTGAAACGGCTCAGCGGGTTGACTCTGACTCGGCATCGGAATCGACCGAAACAGATTCTGTTGAACTGAGACAGATGAGACGAAGGATTAAAGGCGTTCTACCAGCATCATGGCTAAGGCTAGATGTGCAGGAAAACAACCGGAGAGCCCAAGAACTTGCAAGAAGAGAGAATCAGAATTCACCCCATCGTGAAAGGGAGATTGCCAAGGGCGTGGCTCGGAAAATATCAAGAGCAGATAAGCACAGAGCCAAAATAGGCAGCTCCAGAGCAACTGCCTTTTTAGTATCTGATGGCTCTAGTTCTGATATCGAAGAAATTGGGTCTATCAAGCTTCCTGGCGATGACAGTACGGTCGCTAAAAGGCCGAATGCACTGGAAAGATTATTGATGGGCCCCGATGAAGATGGCGATATTCCAGAGGATAACCGCATCGATTACATGCATCCATCTGCACCACGTCAACCGAGACCATCAGGTAACCGTGCAGCACGAGGAGCCAAAAGCAGCCGGAGAAGGGAAAAGGACACGTTGCCTAGGGCAGCTCGAGATTCAAATCACCAAAGGACAAGGCAGGCGAGGATTACAGATACAGTAACAGGTCAGCGCCGGACAAGTAATAGAGGACCACAAGCACCGAAACTGGGAATTCTAGATGCACCAGACCTGAGAAATGGGCCTTCAAAAGACCAGCCTCAGTTCCTCCGCATTGCGGCGCGGCGGGCTCGCAAACGACAGGACCATGCACGACAAAGCCCCAGCCGCAAATTTTTCCGGTTGGGCGAAGCGAAGGATACCAGCGATGTCAACGAAACGTTACGCGAATGGAGAGCTGGGACTATAGCACCAAATGTACAAGTTGGGAAACCTTCAAGCCAGAAACGGCGTACTCCCCATTCAGGAGTTCCGAGGCGCCGCCCCCCTGTCGCCCTCCAAGATGGCGCCGACGACGATAATAAATATCCTGACATACCGGCGAACGTTCTTCCAGGGCAAGATCTTCACGATCCTGTCAATTGTGCTGTAGATGAACGGAGTGAAAGAGATATTGTTGACTTGTCGTCTCACTACGGTGATACAGGCTCATTGCGAACGCGAACATCCTCGAGGTTCAAGGTTAAGCAGAGTCAACTTGCACGTCATGGGTTTGTGGTGTCTTCGTTCAAACGAAATCTTCCAAGGCCGGTGGAATTGGATGCTGGGCTAAAGCCCTCTCGCAACCGTCGAGGCCAGCTTTCCTCTTTTGATAGGACTCTTTCTACCCTAAACACAGACTACAGACGTTTGGATAGAAACAGCCGCCTTCCATTGGCTAGATTTCTTTCTCAGAGCACGCGCTCTATATCTAAACCTACCGGACTACGCTATCTGCCTCCTGTTACGAAAGACATTGCGCAAAAGCCATGTCCAAAGGCAAAAAAGCCGAATCTCAGAAAACCGAGAAAACAAAAGCCCCGTCACATTGATGCTGAGGCAGTCGAGTATCGCCAGCCCGTCGGACTCGATTTCGACACGGCTCAGCCTGGCTCCGTGAGATCCGTCGATATAGGTGTGCCTCACAATTTGAGAGGCCTACAAGCAACCGTGCAAATCCACACTGTTGACTTTGATACCGTTCCTCTCCAACTTGGCACGTATTTTCACGAGTCTACCTTTATTGGAAGCGGTGAATTCTTCCGCTCGTCAAATATTCTGTCCCGGGATCTTGATATGAGCTGTGGTCAATCCGTCATACCCTATTGCGGTCAGGTCTATCGATGGAGTACATGGAATGACATGGTATCTTCTGACTTGGGGACGCTGCTAGAGAATGTCGCCACAGCTCATCAGAAGACTGATGCAAGTGCTGATATAACTGCGGACTCCTCGTCAAAAACAATACGGCTATTGAACCTCTACAGATCAGTCGTTCTGTATGTGAGTGATAAGCTCAATTTTAGCGACCCCGTGGACCGGAGGATATTTGTTGAGAGATGCCTTTCTACTCTTTCGACTATACTTGAGGAAACCCGTGCGCAAAACACAAGTACCCAACGCGCTGAAGACCTTGAATATAACATTCGAATCGAAATGTTCAGCCTGGCGTTCGCTAATCAAATTCGACAGGTTGCGTCGCATGAACTGGTTGCTCCAAGTAAAGTGCTTGAAGCTCAAAACTTGATACGGGATATTGCTAGGAGAATTCTTCAAGTATCTTTGAGTGCGTCTGGGGTAGCTCATATTCGCCAGTTTCTCGAAGAAAACAAGCGGCTTGACAAGCGAGAGGCCGGTGTCCGACAGGACCATCCATTTGTTGAAGCTTACCTGGTAACTCATCATATTCTTCATGGCCTGAATTCATCAACAAGCCGGACGAGGGATGATATTCTCTCCGAGGTGCTCAAGTCGATAGCTCCTCGCCAAGACAACGATATTCGCGAATCCGAAAACATTTGGCGCAGTTTATTCTCGGTTCTGCCTCTCCATGAGGTCGATCAGCAGGGCATCTTCCGACCGGGTTTACGCTTCAATAAAAACCAAACGCATTGGCCCATCGTCACCCAACAAGTGTCGACGATTTTGGATGTCTATGGAAGCGACCACGATGGGCAAAACCCCTATCTTAAAAGATATTTGAAATTACTGTTCCATCGTTGCTTCAATTTGATCAAATGCTGGGGCTGGCGATATTGCACACCAATTCTCGAAACGCTTTTCGATATTTTTGCAAGGAATCTACTGCATAATCTCCAAAACGAGGACGTGTACGGTTCACCGGCGTTCCTTGACGACTTAAACAACTCTTCGGCACTCGACGTCGAACCCAGGGATACCTGTTTTCATGTGTTCTTGAAAATTGTTGCAATTGGTTTACACTCTATGGTTGCAACTCAAGAGAAAAAGAAGATTAGAAATATTGCCTGGCGATTATTGCCGAATCACGGCCGGGTATATCCAAAAGAGCAGCCACTGCGTCAAGAAGATCTCAACGCCTTGCGAAACCACCACGATCTCCTGTGTACTCTTTACTGGATAGTTCCAAATGGCTGCCGTCCTCGCTTGGAAGTTATTCGACATTTAGTGCATCCAGCAACCTCGCATAAAGAGGCTTGCAGCATAAGCATTCACTCCTGGTCAAGGCTGGTAAGGTTCAAATTGTCGACGAATGAGGATGTTTCAGACCTCGTGGAATTTGCGAATTGGCATGGAGACTTTACTGTGGAAATGTTGAAACAGCACTCACTCGCCAAAACCGAATTGGAAAACGCGAATATCCCTGCTTCCACTTTTGCTCGCCAATCGATCGAAAGTGCGATCAGCAAAAATCAAAGGCAGATAGAGTCACTGATCAACAGTGCTCTGGACGGCATGAAGCAGGCCCTCAATGCGACCACAAGTATGTCACAGGCTATGGTACTAATGGAGAAGCTGCCCATTGAAAGACTCTTGGGGCTGTTCAATCCATCTGTCAAACGCTTGAACGGCGTCGTGTGTCAAACCTTGGACCTTTTAAAGACCTATGCAGCAACTGAAGGACGGCCAGGAACAAAATCCCAAGCGTCAATCGATACTAGTGAAGATAGTCAAGATTACGGTGATTGGACAGGGTTTGCAGAGATCTATGATCAACAGATGGACGTAACAGATCCTGCAATTACCTTCGCAGACAGTACGCTTCGGCCCGCACTCTATCGATTCATATCGCGCGTCTTTGGAGAGGATCAGACACCCGATGATAATGTACTCACAAACGCAATTGAGACCTGGATAGGGGTTGCGCACATGCTTGTCAAACATCGGCTTCGACAATGGAGTAGCTACCTTAACCCCTACGATGGAGATTCCTGGGCATCCCTGCGGACAACTGACCAGACAAGGCGGTTTATGCCATTATTCCTTGCTTGCCTCATCGACCAAGGTTCTGGCGTGCTTTCTGATTGCAGGTCTCGAATTCTTAACTATTGGGCCGAATCACTAGTGGAAAGGGGCTCCATGCTAAAATTCCAGCACAAGTTAACTACCGCAATTCTAAATAAAGGCCACAAAGATCCTTTATTGAGCAATCTACCTTTCTCGGTTGACCAACTGAGTGAACAATACGACATATCGCTAGATGAATTTTGTCAACGAAGACTGTCACTTCTTTCAAGTCTTTTGTCGAATATGCGGGAGCATCTGATGGAGCTCGAAGACTTGAGTCAAGCTGACATGGAATTGAACACCGAGTATTGCGAAATTATCAAGACGCTAATGGCGACAATGCGGCGAAATTACGAAGAATTGGGTAGTCCTAATGGTCCTGTTCATGGTTCGTATGTGGACTTTGTTCATCGAGTGGTCGAGTTCCTGCAACAACATTCTCAAGCAATATGCCCAATCGATGAGTTCTTCCTGGATCCAAGCACGTTCCCACTGCCTGCCTCTGATCCTACATATGTGGTAGCGAGGATGAAGAGTTACGGTGTTCGGTTAAATGTTGTGAAGATCGCGAAACAGCTTGTTATGTTCGTTCAAAATGTCTCTGAGAGAGCCGCAGTGGATGGTCACCAGGTCTATCTTGTGGATCAGTTTTGGAAAGCAATGGCTC
This sequence comes from Chrysosporium keratinophilum, assembly GCA_029850275.1. Taxonomy (NCBI): domain Eukaryota; kingdom Fungi; phylum Ascomycota; class Eurotiomycetes; order Onygenales; family Onygenaceae; genus Chrysosporium; species Chrysosporium keratinophilum. The sequence continues at coordinate 154,576 of JARBIX010000011.1, forward strand.
ATACTTACAGTGACAAGGACCATCAACAGCCGTACCTCCGTTCATTTTTGTTGCAATGCGTCTTTCCAGCATATGTGGGAAGCGCTTTCGGCAGTCCTGTTGGTTGGATTTTAGTACGCCCGTTATTACAGGCAACAACATGTATCTTTAAGGATTTGATCTTGGATGTGGACACCGCGAATGACGAGAACATCGCTCTTGTCGTGGCACCGATGCTCACGTACTTTGACTGTGTGGACCGTTCCCTCCGGCTCCTGACTGACCATCCGGGTTTACTTGAGGAACCATCAGTTCTACACACCCTCACTTCGTTCCTGGAGACGATCATTGCGTCTCTCGCATTCATCGACTACACTTATCAAATCTCAGACAATGCAATTCCGCTAGTATCGTATGTGGAGTACTTCAAACAGTTCTATCTTTTTGCGGTATCTTCACTCTTCGACCCATCCGCCGCCAGAGCACCGGACACTATTGAACTGGATTCCAACCGATCATCTACTACACCGGCATTCTTCGCGGGTCTTCGAGACTTTGCATCTAGACAATTGCAGACATGGCTGAAGAACGATTGGTCGGTTCACGAAGGACAGTATTTTGTGCGCAGAGGGATGCAGAGTAAGAAAATTGTTGTTGACGAGGCGTGTTTGGGTGAAGATGCGGTGAGGGTAGGGTTTGTAACGACGGTTGAGGCGTTTTTCGGGGCGCTGGATGGACTGAGGACGTTTTCGTCGATTAACTATTAGATTTGGTGATAGAACCTGGGCCAGCTAGCAGGATAGAACTCAGCGAAGGATGTGAATATTGCTTCTTATTAGTATTGTAATTGATGATATGAATTGGATACGACTGTTGACGACCTACATTTTTATATTTATAGACGATTGTATGTACAGTACATACTATAGATTGTCCTTCAAGAAATTCGACTACATACCACACCCCCTTTTTTTCATGGTTGAACTGCGAATAGCATTTCAGGTTCTTAAATCTTCCTTCAGTTTCAAATAAAAGTTGGCCATGAGATGATACCACTGCAGTGTCCGGTTGGCCTCAAGCTTTGGTAAGAAGGTTAATCAAGCATGCTTGTATGACCCGTACTGACAAAAAAGCGACCCTTATGTGAATCGCATTTCAAGGCTATCAAAGGATGCAAACAAGCCCCGACCCCAAAGCAAATAATGATATGAATACAGAGGATGCTTCACAGACAGCTGAAACACCAATGAATGGTCTTGTGTAAAGCACCTGCAACAAGACATTCCGTCTAGTCAAATAGATAGTTCCAAGAAAGTAGAAAAGGATCGTCTTCGCCGTGCCCAACGGAGATTGGACAAAGTGCATGTCAAACACCGAGGAAAGGCTAGTCTTGACCGTGAAGCAGTCAAGGCATTCTGTGAGAGAAAGGAGATACTATACAATGCGGATAACCAAATCTTGTATGAGTAAGGATAATGATAAAAATAAGACCCATTGCCGACAGGCAGACAGCGCTAAGAGCCCTTCTGATTCCCCGGTTTACTCCCCTCTGCAGGCGCTTCTCCAGTGGGGGAGGAGACAGTGCTCTGGCTATGCCCACGAATGTGAAAGCGATGCCCCGGATGCGCAGTCGCAAAGCCTAGCACTTTCTTCACTGCACCGGTGACATTTGAGCTTATCGACTTTCTCCGGCTTGTGGGTTCTCCCCCTGGTGCTGGAGCAGTTGGCATGGTTGGTCGACTGCTCGATTCGGCGTGCGGTTGCGGTCGTCTCTTCTTGATCACGGGGACGTCCTTTGATATCGTGGGTTTGGGGGGCCACTGTCCGTCTCTTTTCCAGCCCTGGACTAGTGCTCGTGTCATGTGTACTAGGTTGACGGGGACGGCGGGCGTGTTTCCTTCCACAACTAGTTTGTTGTAGATGGCGGGGTAATTGGCTGGTGTGGTGTACGCGCGGAAGGGGTTGGAAGTGGGAAGTATAGGTGTTGGTATAGGGACGAGGGGTTCTCTAGAGTCTCTAGAGAGGCTTGACTGGGGAATGACCACGGTGCCTTTGGATGCGGCATCGTCTGGCACAGGATGCGCCGGAGGCAGCTGTGTAGAGGTTGCATCTGTGATAGCGCTGGAAACCGATTCAGCCGAAAGAGGATGAAGAGATATTGGCTCGGCGAGTTCCAAGTCTTCAGTCGCATGACTGCTTCCGCCTGCACTCTCATCACTGCTCGTTCGTAGCTTGGAGGTTGCCTCAGCAGCAGGCTTCTGAGGAGGAGGGAGTTTGGCTCCCGTCCACGCATCCCGCCTCTGAACCCATAGTTTCAGCCCAGTATTCCACTCCATTTCATCCTCAATCAACTTGCGCCTCTTCCGCCTTCTCTCAAGCATCGCATCCTGGACCGCATCGGGGCATTCAAACCGATATGGATCACTTCCGTTGCCCCTGGCACTCCGCTCCACCTCCAGATCCGAGGTTGAGCTGTCTTCTTCGCGCAATCTCCATTCTAGCACATCTCGGTCTTTTGGGGTTTGTGACGGTGATACTATATCTGAGGAAGCTGAGGAGGACGAAGACAGCGCTGACGACGCGGCTCCCGGGTCGTATGACCAGTCGTTGCGCACGACCTCGAGAAGGTAGCGTTTTGCCTCTCTGCAAGACTTCTCGCGAGCATCCCTTGAAGTCTCAGCAGCAGCAGCAGCCTCGGTTGGGCGTGGTCTTCGATGCAGCGATGCGAAGAGAGTGGGATGATGCGGGTGGGATGAAGACTCGGGGTTATGGCGGGGGCGATCCATTTCCCCCCAGACACTGTGATGTTGAGCTGTGCGGAAGGCTAGCTGAGTGGTGAGGTGTGATAACTATATGAATATGGGCAATATGAGTGGAAGAATGAAGAAGAACATAGGCAAGATGCGAAGAAACAGACGAGGGCAAGGCACAAGCTCTGCCGCCAAGTCAGCTGTGCTCCGAACGTAGCCAGAGCTTGTTCCCTTGACTTCGGGGCAGCAGCGGAGGCAAAAGCAACGCTCAATCCTCAACTTCAGAAGTTCTGGACAGCTGCAAGGTCAACAACAGCTCTTCATACATATCGACATTCGTATTCTCAGGGCTTGATCAAGGCTGTTTGTTTGTTTGCCGCTTGTTTGTCGTGCACATTGAGCCACGGAGTACAAGTGACAGCATCACCCCTCGACTCGACCTCATCACACGATATACAGTCCAGATGAGAGACGTTCAAGCTTCTCAGAGATTCCGATAATCATGATCGAACATGCCGACTTTTACGCAATTTGAGATTGGTCACCGCGACCAGGTGAATGTGATCAGATATAATTTCTACGGCAACCGTATCCTCACTGCCTCCTCCGATCACCGAGTGAAGGTCTGGGATCAAAAAGAAGACGGCTGGGAGCTCACTGACACATGGCGCGCCCATGATGCTGTGATCCATGATGTGGGTTGCTTTGCAGTCCTACCCGCAGCTGATGTACTGACATCTTGTCTTTTCTGCACAGGCAGCATGGAACGGTCCATTCTCAGGCCAGCATATCGGGACGGTGGGCGATGACATGAAATTCAAGCTCTGGCAGGAGGATCTTACGCAAGCTACCAATTCTGGACGCCGTTTCCGATGCATATTCCGTCTCACCTCTCCTGTCCGCACTCCCTACGTTTCTCTAGATTTCCGCAACATTGACCTCGAATCCTGGTTGGCAGTCATCACACGGGATGGCCTTCTCACGATCCTGGAGCCAGCGGGCGGGGACAGCTTAGCCGAATGGCAGCAAATCGACCAGTTTAGAGTCTGCACTGAGCCAACCCGTGGCGAGGAAATAAGTTTCAAGGTCCAATTTCACCATGACCCTGCGGATATAACCCGCCTTGTCATGCCATCATGGGATAGCAGGAGTTTGTCTCTGGTAGTCGCTGCAATGGGTAGCGTGAAGGTGTATAGAATGGGGGCTAATCGGCAGTTCTACCACGCTATCGAGCTCACTGGACACCATTCTCTAGTCCGCGATGTGTCCTGGGCTCGCGGCTCTGTGCGTGGATATGATCTAATCGCAAGCGGTTCGAAAGATGGTACCATCAAGATCTTTGAGGTTTACACATCAATACCAAACAACAGTGTCACAAATGGAGAGAGCGAAGCTTTCAATTCTTCTACTCCTCAGCACGCCTCGCCAGCACGACCTGCTACACCATCAGGAATCGGCACTGCCTTGGCAAGTCGCACAAATGGATCTATCGTCGATAAACAACGCGGCGGGAAGAGCGCCTTTAGGCATGTCTTTAAAGAAGTGGCATCAATTGACAGCCAACATGGTAGTGTATGGCAAGTTGAGTTCTCCTATGCAGGTAAGTATTTGAGATCTCCCGATGTTACTGACGTATCCTTGGAGATTGGATGGACAAGACTAACTGAACTTCCCAGGGGACTGCCTCATGTCGTCGGGAGATGACGGTATGGCTCGATTCTGGAAGCGCTCGGTTTCCGGTAATTGGCTTGAATTCGCAGAAACCGACATGACAGAGGAACAATAAGTAGACATTTCTCAATACTATTGAAGAGGTCATTGCTATCGCTTACCGTTAGTACTTCGATTACTTTTGTAGATTTGAAGAAGTAGATAGCCATGATAAAACCCAGGGTATCGCAGTGATTCATTAGCAAACAGCCCCATGGCCTAGAAATACATGTCTATCATTTCAGATAAAATTACAATCTATAAACACCCGGAACAGATGAGCCCATGCGCCTTCGTATAAATATCCGTTCTCGACTTTTCAAAAACAGTCGAGAAACGCCAGCCTAACTGAAACCCATCAATGTCGAACACGGCCCGTGTCTGTAGTTGGCTCAGGCTCTCCTGGCGGAGTGAAACCCAAGCCGGCAGACTTCTTTCGCCGTCCTTTGCGATCGCCATACTTTTCATCAAACTTTCTGATGGCCGTGAGCGACGACATATCTTCGCTGATAGAGGCGCTGATCTCTTCCATTGCCCGGTCGAAATGGTGAGGTCGTAGTATACGCCGTTCTGGGTATTTGTAGGGCTCTTCGCCTTTGTGATTTGCAGCAGCGTCATATTCTTCTCTCACGCACGCCAATGCAGCAGCGACAGACATGTTCTTGAGATCTGAGCCCGAGTAGAATGGCGTACGGCTGGCTATGTTCTCCAAGTCCACGGATTCATCCAATGTCTCTTCCTTGAGGTGAATCTTGAGGATTTCATGTCGGTCTTTTTCGGTGGGTAGATCAACTAGGAGTCGGCGAGGAAGACGCCGGAGGACTGCATCATCCAGATCAAATGGTCTGTTTGTGGCAACCATGATGAACGCTGAAGACTCGTTCATGCCGTCCCATTCTCGCAAGAATTGGTTGATGAGCTCACGGTGCGAAGTGCGGCTGCTTGCGCCGGTCCTCGAACAGAAAATCGCATCTGCTTCGTCGATGAAAACGACGCAAGGGCTGAGCTTTTTGGCGAGCGTGAAAATGGCCTTGACATTCTTCTCACCCTCACCCACGTACATGTCGTAGACTTCGGATCCGCTGACCTCTAGGACGGTGGCGCCGCTCTCACGGGCGACAGCCTTGGCCAGAAGAGTCTTTCCCGTTCCTGGAGGGCCGTACAACAACAAGCCTGGAATCTTATCCGTCGAAAGAACACCGTATGTAAAGGCCTCTGGACGAACAAGAGATAAGGATGTCAAAGTTTTCAGGGCCTCGATCGTTTCGGCTGGCACATGAACATCAGCAAAGGTGGTGCGTATACTCTCCGCGTCGACGACGCCGTTGAGCAATTTTTCTTCATGCGAATTGCACTTCAATCGCGATTTATTGAACCGGGGTTTATCTTGATGTTTCTCGGGTTTGGTCTTCACATGCTTGTCCCCCATCCAGTCGCATTTGACCTGGTCGCTCTTCTCGAAAACTTCAATGGCCTGCTGGATGTGCCGAAGCTCGATGTTTTCTAAGTTTTCGGCACATCCTAGAGTTAGAGTCGCAATCCGATGAACAAGATCGAAAGGCCAATATTCAGCGTCGAGGCCTGATGTTCGGATCATAGAAGTTTCAAGCGGCCATGTCCGATGGCTCAAGATGCTACTTTTAGACGGCGTTGTATGTTTCAGTCTCATTTTGAGCATGTTTTGCAGATGGCGGATATTGATTTCCAGAGTTCGCCGCTTCGAATCCTCTGCAAATATAGTACCGGCGTGGCCGGAATCCATTGCGGGCGTCACAAAAATCGTGGTTGAATACCTGTCATAGTCCCTGGGTATCAACTTGGGAAACGACTTTCCTGCAGATCTATCTTCCTCTGAAGCAGAAACCGTGCCAATCACCACAACTTTGTGTCCCTTTCGCCTCCTTGCTTGAACAGCGCTGTGAAGAGACGATAAGAAGGAAGAACCCCCAGACGAGCTCAATATATCCTTATAATCCTGGATTTGAACCACCAGGTTTTCGTACTTCTCGCTCACGCTTGGGGAGTCGGTTTCTGGTGTCTTGGTTAGCCCTTCTTCGGTTGCAACAGGTTCTGTTCCCTTTTCAGGGATTGACAGAAGTTTGTTCACAACTCGAAGGGACTGTGAATCCACATCTAACTCCGACTCCCCTCTAACCTGCATTCCGTGTGGTATAACCACTTTGGCGATGCCAACGGACCCCCGTCCCCCGAGTAGACTCTGTAGTATTGACGAGCTCAACGTTCCAGAAGCCTTCGACAAGAAAATCCCGCGGCCGCGTTTTCGATCTTCTAATTCTTCTTCCACCATGTCGTCTTCATCAAACTCTTCCCCCTCTTCTTCTGATTCTCTTTGGGAGGTTTTCCTCGTAGGGTGATATACATCGTATCCCAACGACGCCATCAAACTTGTGGGGGCGTCTTCCTCTTGTTCTTGCTCAGCATACAGTTCAGCAATATCCTGAGCGTTCAATGTTATCATATGAGTGTCTAAACTGCGGGCAACTTTCTTCACTACCGCATCGAGAAACAATATCCCACCTTCGCCAGGGTATTGCAGAACCAAGTGGGCCTTTTTCGCAGACGGTTCATCGGCATAGCGAGTCGCGGGCAGCGTCAAGCCTGCTTGCGTGGCAGCACGGATCTCGTTCCAAACCTCCTCGCTTATCATATAACGGTATTCCGCCGCTGTCGGGTTTCCAGAGTTTTTGCCTTCCCCGCCTTCGCCTCCGTCACCGCCCTGTGTAACGCCTTCGGCCGACTTTTTCACGTTCTGATCGGATTGGCCAATTCCAACACCATGAGGAGGTTCCTGCATGGCATCCACCAGTTTCTTAGACAAAACGATATTCCGCTCCTGGAACCACGGAGGTATAATTGCAGCGGGTGCAGATCTTTCGAGGGCTTTCCGATTCCTCATAGCTCTACGAACGGCAGAGCCATAGTGACCGGAGCTCTTCTTCGAGCTCGCTTTGATAGCCTCCGAGCACCCTTCCGAGTCTAAAGTTTTCGAAGACGGCGCATTGTGCTGGTTGCCCGTTGCGCTATGGGGCTCCGCTCCGCTTTTCGAAACATTGTCGCTTGTAGGGGTCTCGGGAACGCCTTGAGGGTCCCCGGTGGAAGTCCTCGACGGTCGCGACGTCTGGAATTCGCGGATTAATCTCGAACAGGGGCTGCGAACAGCGCGGAATCGGCTTTGCTGAATTTGGCGCAATGGGAGCCGTGCGCATTGCATGGTGCAGCCAGGGCAGGATGGGGGTTACTGCCGCTGGGCTAGAAGTGTATCGCTCTGGGAATGGCGCGAAGGACACATGCGTCTCGGCTCAATACATGAGCTCTTGAGGTGACAGTTTGATGGCCAGAATGTCAAAGACTTTTTGTTTGCCTTCGACGTTGAAGGATATAAGATTAGGTAATCAAGCTTTTTTGAACGGGGATACATTCCTCCGAGATCTGATGGGCCTGCCTCTTTGATCTTTATAGAGCCCCGGAACAGATTGATATTGCCAAGACGGGCTCGCGCTTGGCAGCGGACTACATAACCCGTGCTCCAAATCAAGCCAAATAAGCGAGCCAAGCAAACAGGAGCCGCGGGCCTGCTGAGTCACTTTCCACGTGACGCGCTGGCTGGATCCGGGCTAGTTCCACATCTCACGACGTCCCATCGACGGCGTTTTCGCGGTGGTCAAAGGGCTCGACATGCACGCATTCCATCGCTTCCGTCCTCGATACCCTCTCACCCTGACTCTTTTTCATCGGGAATCGCGTACTCGAATGCTGTCTTTTTCTGGATGGTTGCGTCTTGTCGATTTTAATTTTTAAGAGGTATATTTGGACCGCTCCGTTCTCCTGCCCCTCACGTCTTCTCTCTGTTGTACCAGCCTGTTGAGCACGGAGTGGCACTGGGGTTTTCCGCTGACAACGAACGCGAAGCTTTCCTCGGCCTTGGTGGCTGAAGCGAAGAGCACTTTTCGTCTCATGCTCGACGGCTTGTCTGCTTCGGACTGCGATATCGGCGGAGACACATTGCTCTTCAGTCGCGCCCTGATTCACGTCCGCGGTCGGGAGTTTCTGAACTCGTCGCCTATTTGCACGCCACCCATCTGGCAAACTGGCCGTCTGGGACCTCTGATATACTACAGGATCGCGAGGTTAACCAAATAAATAAACAGAAATGATGATGGCGCAGCCATTTCCCGCCCATCAAGTTGGCATGCACCATCCTGGGTTGGCTCCGGGGCACCCCATGGCTCCGGGCCAGCATCCGAACGCGGCACACCTTGCCGCACAGTCTCCAGGAGCGGGAATGGTACAACAGATGCATCCGGGAGTCTCTGCACCTGGAGGCCCGCAAGGCAATCAAGGGGCTCCCATGGCCGGCGGGATGCCGCAAGTCGTTGGAACAACAGGACCTGGTGGACCTGGACCAAGCGCCCATGCGTTATCCCATTTGGGCCCTGCTCATTCTCATCAAATATTCCAGCACCCTCAATTAGCGCAAAACTGTAAGTCCCCACTTAAATTATCCTTTATCCTCAGATCGCGTGTTGGGCAGATAGAAATGTTTATACCCTGATATGACTGAAATCGTGGAGAATGCAAAGAAACACTCGGATGCTAATTCACTTAACTTGATTAAACAGACGCAAGCAATCCTCAGCTCCTTCAGCAACAACAGCAGCTACAACACCAGCAGTTTCTACGCCAGCGTCAACAACAGATAATACTCCAACAGCAGCAGCAGCAGCAGCAACAGCAACAGCAACAACAGCAACACGGTGGAATCCCGGCCTCCTTACCCAATGGCACTCCAACAGTTAGTGCTGCACACATGGCTGCTGTCCAAGCTGGCAATCCCAACATGCGACAGGTCAACATTCCTGCTCATATTCAACAACAACTCCAGGCCCAAGGCCAACACGCACAGTCTCAGGCATTGCAACAGCAGCAGCAGCAGCAGCAGCAGCAACAACAGCACCTTTTCGCCATGCACATGGCTGCTCAACAAGCAAACAACGCAGCTCAACAAGGCCAGCAACCGCCCCAGCAGAGACCTGGGGCTCAACCTCAACCGATTCACGATAATCAGGGTGTCGCTCAACACCCCCAACCTCCTCCGACAACCCAGGGAAACAACCCTCCTTCGCAACCTCAACCCAACCAGGCACAACTTCCTCCTTCCTCCCAACCGCCCCAGCAAACTTCGCAACCACAGCCTCAACGAGGGCAGACCCCTCAGAATCAGCCAACACCTCAACAACAACAACAACCACAAATGTCCGCTCAAGAAGCACAAATGAGAGCCCAACAGCAAGGCGCCGGCTCGGCGATGATGATACCACCCCGAATCCCCAATGTTAAGAAATCTTTCATGTTTCGATTACTCTCTTTCGCTGAGCAATTAAGCGCCTATTCCGTAGGTACACCTTGCGCACAATTCTGATGCTCACGATAATTGACCAATGTTTATTAGAATCGAAACCCCGCCCAAGGGCTGGCTTATTGGCAATCTTTTGTTGACCAATTCTACTCCCCGGTTGGTGTACTACGACAAGGAGTTTGGAATGCGCAGCGAGGATCTAAGCAATTCGAAATATCAACACCCGCTCTCGCTCGGTATTACTGGACCCAATTCAATAGCGGCATCAGGCAGATCCAGATGATTGTCGAAGCCGCAGTGGAAAAGGACCTACCCACCGGTGGACAGGTAGTTGAGAGCCAGAGAACCTTCTTCATGTACTGGTTCGATAATGGCTGTCAAGTGAGTTGCATCCTTTGTTAATTCAGACCTGGTAATTGATTTCTAAATCGTTCTTCAGCTCGTTTCGCGTGGAGCCATCAAAGTGCACTTCAATGCCAATGGCCAAATCGATCTTTTCGATATTGGGACAACTGGACATACCGAATATGTTCCTCGAAATTTACTCCAGTTCCCGGAGTCGCCTGAACAAAAACAAAGCCCGAAAGTTGGCAAAGCAATCAACAAAAGGTTGCAGCAAAAGTCTGCTCCACACCCAAGTATCTCTATCCCAGACTCGATGGTGACTGATGACGGAGTTCCCGTTGCGGTAATGCGATTTCTGGAGGTATGATCCGACTGATCTCTCCCCGTTACTTCAGTGGAGCATGCTAATGTGGAGCAAACTCTCAGGTCGCGGAGATTATTTCCCAAATGCAGTACCTTTTCCAATATTCGCTGCAACACCCACATCTATCCCCTCCCGAAGCTCTCCGGCAGTTAGTGGCTACGTATCCTCATCAACAAAATGCAATGCATATGGGCTTCAACCAAGGAAATCCATTACAGCAGGGTCACATCCAACGCACCCCGAGTCTCAACGGCCCTAATCAGTTTGCTTCACCAGCTATGGCACATCTGGGCATTCCTGGCGTGCAAGGATCTCCCCATCTTGGAGGTTCCGTCCACACTCCCAGCCCGGCGCAAAACCCCATTGCAGGACCGGTTGCTATGGCTGCTCAGCAAAGCCATCAAGGCACAAACACAAGTGCAAGCCAAGGAACCAGCGCTAATACAAGCCCGAACGTCAGCAACAAACGCCGACGCGCGAGTACTATCAAGATGGAGGCTGACGAAGCCGGCGTGGTAGAAGTTAATGGTGCCGGGCCGGTTAACCCGGTGAAAGTGAAGGCGAGTCCGCGAGTAGGGGGCAAGAGACAAAAAGGGACGAGCTAATATAGGCCGGTGCCTACATATTTGTATCACTCGGACTTACCGTACGGCTCTGCCGTCCAACATCGACAACACCCATCTTTCGGCGCTCTTCTTTTTTTCAGCAATATTGTCATAACTTTTAAGGCGTTCTTCCCATTCACCTCGGGTCAAACATCGCGGAACGTCACGGTTTTATTCTTGTTCTGGTGTGGCGCTATTCCCTTGATAAACCTTATGATCGGAATGCTCTTGAGGAGTTTTTCTGCGGTTCATTTTTTTCATTTGGGTGTTATGGAGTTGGATTCGCGCTTTCAACGCAATTTCAAACTCATCTGTGTTTTGGACGGATTTCTTTTCTCTTTTGCCTTCCGGAGTAGATTGGCTGTAACTAATGGGCGTGGTAGGGGGATTTGTGCGAGCTGTTGACTTGTTGCCGTGACTTTGAAGGATACCATATTACCCCAATCCGTGCTCTCCCGCAGCGGAATGACTGTATTTGACCATGCTTTGATTTGCGAAGTTCTTTGTGATGAAATCCTGTTACTGTTTCGTTATCTTCGCGATATATTTCTGTGGGTTGCATTTTTGAAATATATCCGCTCAGCCATTTATACGTTTGGTTATCTCGACAAGGCACTTATCTAATGTTCATGTTGAGGTTCTGTGTGCATTTGATCAGTGTCGATTGTGCTCATTCGCCAGTCCATGTGCCTGCTTATACTCCGTACACCGTCTGCTGCTCTTCTCTTCTTCTCTGGCTCTGCGTTTCGGTCTCGAGATACACACTGGGATTTGCTTTCTACAGTAACGGAACCCAATTTGAGCGATTCCAATTCACTCTTCGTGGGCATTTGTAAGATAGCATTTTCGACACCGTTCGCATATTTGGGGCGGATAACTACCATAAGCCACAGGCATGCGGGTGCGGAAAGACTCACTTATATTTGATGAATTTACATCAGTCCATTAGCATGATCAACGGCGTTCAAATCGTCCTTCATTACCAGCTACCATAATTGACAGCCAACGGGCGAGTGTGACGATAGTAGAATAAGAATAGGCTTGAATAAGCTCGGCGATCCTGCCAGTGCTCCGTAAAGCTTACCGTCTCGCCCCCCCGAAGCGCCCTTCTCATTACCCCGCTACGACTGATCTCACTCACCAGTCTTCGATTCGTCCACAAAATACTTTCCTTTCCCTCAAGAGCATCTCAAAGAGCAATCAATCTCTGGCTTCTTACAATGGCCACTCCTCATGCACACTCCCACTCGCATTCTCATTCCCACCACGATGCCGGTTCTCATGGCCACACGCACGAGATCCTCGACGGCCCGGGCTCCTATCTGAGCCGGGAAATGCCCATTGTTGAAGGACGTGATTGGAATGACAGAGCATTTACTATTGGGATTGGAGGGTATGTGAATGTTCTCCATCGAAAGACGACGCTGGAGATGTTCTAGCACTGGAGACCTTTTTTTGGAAATGGTGACGAACGCTGTAAAAACGACCTTTGAAAGAACTTTGTGAGAGGGCATCCAGGCTAACAACTACTGATATTCCAATTAAGACCAGTTGGATCTGGCAAGACGGCTTTAATGTTGCAGCTCTGCTTGGCTCTGCGGGATACTTACAACATCGCTGTGGTGACGAATGATATCTTTACGAGGTAGTTTACGGAGTTCCTGCTCCATTCCTCTTCCCTGCAGATCAACGCTTAGGCCGCTTGGCTTGATGAGCTTGTTCCTTTGCTAATGAACGAACGCAGGGAAGATGCCGAATTTCTGACCCGCAATAAAGCCCTTTCTCCCGAACGCATTCGCGCCATCGAGACCGGCGGCTGTCCGCACGCTGCGGTTCGTGAGGATATCAGCGCAAACCTCCTTGCCCTTCAGCAACTGCAGCGCAAATTCCAGACGGATCTACTCCTGATCGAATCCGGCGGTGACAATCTTGCGGCAAACTATTCCCGTGAACTTGCCGATTATATTATTTATGTCATTGATGTTGCAGGTGGAGACAAGATCCCGCGCAAAGGCGGGCCAGGAATCACAGGAAGCGATTTGCTAGTGGTGAATAAGGTTGATTTGGCAGAGGCAGTGGGGGCTGATTTGAGCGTCATGGAGAGGGATGCAGCGAAGATGAGAGAGGGTGGTCCGACGATTTTTGCTGAGGTGAAGAATGGAAAGGGCGTGGAGCATATTGTGAATTTGATCGTGAGCGCGTGGAAGACCACCGGGGCGTATGAACTGAGCCTTGCAAGGTGGAAGAACGGTGCCCCAAGGGGCTCCGGGCCAGTGTAAAGAATGTAACTCAATGCATTCTTCATATTCATTGAGTCATTGATTGGTCTCGGTGTGATATCCTCGAAGCTGCTTGCGTTACACAGAGATAATAATGAATAGAAAGCTGAAAATTGACATAATCCTTGCGGCAGCAATTCCATATATAAATCGGAAACGCCAAGCCCTAACTGATCCAATGCTGTACATTATCATGAAATCTTCATGGGTATTATGATGAAAACGATATTTCGCCTGAATGCACTTTTCAATGCATCTCCTTTCCCGGAGCGTGCAGCTTATTTTTTGACGAACCTCGCCAAGGCAGGGCCCAATTCTTCTCGTTCGCGGCGCATTCTCTCCCGAACCCTGGAGTTTTGCTCCTTTCTTAGAGTCTCTGCCTTCAATCTCTTCTCATCAATCACGTTCTTGGATCCTCTCTTCCGTAGATATCGCCGTAGGGCACTGTTTCGTCCACGCCCGCGATTCTTCAACTTCTCGATGGGATCTTCGTTCTTTGTATCAAGGTTCCGCTCCTCCCGTTTCATCCTTTCACTGACCAAGTCCAGACTGCCGACAAAGTCTGGGTTCAGAGAGATCATTTCCGGTTGAAGTTTTGTTAGGAGAGCCTTTACTTCCCCTTCTTGTCTCTGCTTCACGTTTTCGTACGGGTTGGCTTCGGATGCGTCGAAGTTGGCTTCACCAGCACCGGGGACGATGAGGCTGGAGAACCCCTGATTGTGCGCCACACCGAGGATGTCCTCATACGGACACCATCGTACGTTCTCGATGCGTTGTCCATCACCGCCCCAGGCCATGTAAGGGCTTTGCACCTTTCGCTCACTGGCTTCAGCGGCGTCGAAAAGCCCCTTCCAAATGCTAACTTGGGTTCCCCAGCCAACTGCCGTCAAACCGCGGTCACTTATAGACACCGTCGAGCCCGGTTGGTGGACGGAGTAATTGTGAACCTCTTTAAACATGCGAATATCCCATATTGCCATCCTCATGTCTTGGCCTGTAGACACCATGTACCGACCCTGACGGTCTATGGCAAGCGACCGCACGGGACCCCGATGACAGAGTGCTTTGACCAAGGGCGTTGTCGAGTTTGGGGACCAGAGAGTTACCGTGCCATTTTGGTGTCCGACGTGGAGAATTGCATTGTAGGGGTTTTGGCATAGAGAAGTAGGTGAGCCTTGTCGTGTTGGGAGTTCAGCAACGAGCTGACCAGTAGAGGTATCTGTGTATTTTAGGTAGCCGCTCGTAGCCTAAGCGCAACAATTAGTGAGATAAATCTTGGGTGGTTTCTTGATGCTTTTCACTTACGACGCTGGCAAGGAGGAAGTGGTATGGCAAGAATTCCAGATGTGTGGCTTCAACGTGCTTATCCAGACAGTGCAGCTCCACGCCGTTATGGTCGTAGATATAAACGTATCTTTTCTGTGCAACAGCAAAGAACATCTCGTTATGCAGCCATCTCGCATCCCTTACGGTCTCTCCAAGTTGTAATTCGCATCCCAGTTTGCCATCTCGCCAGTTCATCGTCGCAACATGGCCCTTTCGTCCTGCTAATAGAAGCATCTTGCCGTTTCTCGTATAATCTGCTCGGTACGGTCCTAGCTCCTCCAACTTGAGGTCAAAGCCCTTTTTCGCCGTTTCGATTCCCACATTCTCTTTTATCTCATCTTGTCGAACTTTGTACGTTCGTTCAAGCTCCCCTTCCGGTTCTAAAAAGCCGCCTTCGTGCTCTAATAGTATCTCCGCATCTTTTGCCTTCAAAGTGGCATCCTTGTATTTGTGTTCGAGTGATTTTATCTGGGACCGTAGCTTCTTGTCCTTTATGCTCTTGATATTCACTTTCTTCCCTCGTCCATATTGCTTCTGGGCTACCGCAAGCCTGAGTTTCGCTTCGCGAGCGTCGGCGCTGAGGTGGTCTTGACGGTGCTGGGCGGGATTTGATGGTCGCGCAGATTCGACCTCCATGGCGAAAAGGGTATACAAGCTCGACTGGAGTTGCAACAGATCTTTCTCGTGAAGTTGTGTCGAAGTCAGATCCTCGTCGTAGCTCAAAGCGGAAATTTAATGCCAAGATTTCACGCACTTTAGCTTATCGCACACACTGGCAACGCGATAAGCTTTTTCAACCCACGACAATTATTTTCGGCTGCACTCCGCATCTCGTCGACGAACGATACGAAGGCCTTTGGACTACTGGACGAGAGAATTGACAGATCATCAACCTGGCAACTCTTCCTTTTCGCTTCAAAGGGTCAAGCGGCTCCAACATGGCGCCCATGGCTGTCCCGACCCAGCATCATCACCGCAGTAACACGAAACATGCAAACAAGGTCTTCAAGTCGAAGCACTCGACGAAAGGGGCATTGAAGGATCTGTTTAAAGGTACCATACTATCCGCTTCCCTTTTCTAATTTATTGGGCTCAGTTTGATGATGTACTAATACATTCTCTGATAGGCAAAGTCGAGCTTCGAGAAAAAGGCGTTCGAAAGCCAGCCCACCAACAGATGATGTCGAAACTCGAACGTAGAAACCAAGCACGGCAGAAGCAAAGAATAAAACGCCAGGTCAAGGCGGAAGCCATATCTATATTTGGGGGTCAGAGCGGCGCTCCGAGACACGTTGCTGTCGTGCCCGTCTCTAGCAGAGTCAATCCGAACACTGCAATTTCGCAATTTAATCAGAGCGTTGATATCCCGGAGGGCAATGTGCACGGCGGCTTATGTCGGGTGCGGATTGATAGATTCAAGCAGAATGTGCTCTATGTCCCCGCTAGTGGAAGTTTGATCAGTGCATTGGACGTGTGTCGGTTGGCAGACTTTGTCGTTTTCGTCTTATCGACGGACGAAGCTTTGGACGAGGATGCTGAGCTTCTTTTCCGATCGGTTGAGGGTCAAGGGATTTCAAATGTCATAGTAGTAGTTCAGGTATGGTATTTTGTCATTTTCGTCAGTTCTCTCATTTTTTAACCCGTGTGTTCTTTAGGGCCTGGAGCAAGTGAATCCGCCGAAAAAGCGGTCACAGACCCTCTCATCCTTGAAATCGGCCATCAACCGCTTTTTCCCTGCTGTGGAAAAAGTTCACGCTTTAGATTCGAGGCAGGAATGCTCGAACGTCGTCAGAGGCATATGCACCGCAACGCCAAAAGGGATCCATTGGCGAGAGGATCGAAGCTGGATGCTCATTGAGGATATACAATGGCCAGAAACAGCGGACGAGATTGGACCGGTTTCTGTTACCGGAGTTGTTCGTGGGAGGGGTTTAAGGGCTGACCGCGTAGTTCACATTCCGGGCTGGGGAGACTACCAGATATCATCAATTATTGATGCACCTCTATCCTCCAAGAATAAGAAAGACGATTCTATGAATGTGGACGATGACAGCACACCGCAGATTTTGGATGAGCCAACAGCGGATGCGGATGATCTTGCGGTGGTGGCACCCGAGGATGTGTTCATGGATGATGAAATGGTATCTACGGCAGACACAGAGAGAAAAGGAGTGCTCCTCGACGACCATCACTACTTTTCAGACGATGACGAAGAACAGGCTTCAAGCAAACCAAGGCGCCTCCCTAAAGGCACATCTTCTTACCAGGCGGCATGGTATTTAGACGATGTGTCTGATTCTGGTTCCGACATTGTCGACAACATGTATGATGACGACGAGGAAATGGACTTGGATGAAGAGGCTGGCCCTGAGGACGGTGTTTTCCTCAACGATAACCGAGATGCTATGACAGAAGGTGGTCCATCAGAATATCCTCAGTCGGAAATGTTCCTTGACCCGTCCCCAGAAGACGAAGCTCACCAAATTGAGGAGTATCGTGCAAGCCGCAAAAACGAAGAGAATGACGATTTCGAGTTTCCTGATGAAATTGAACTTCATCCAAATGCCCTCGCAAGGGAACGCCTTGCCAGATATCGGGGGTTGAAGAGCCTCAAAACTAGTGTGTGGGAGACGGAGGAAGACCGACCACATGAACCTGAAAACTGGCGCCGTCTTCTTCAGATTGCAGATTATAAAGGTTCAAGAAATCAATGCATTCGTGAAGCTCTTGCAGGTGGAGTTGCACCTGGCACTCGAGTCACGGTCCTTCTCCGCGACGTACCGCTGGCATTGAAACAAAAATGCCCAGAGCCACTTGCACTCTTCTCGCTGCTTCGTCACGAACACAAGCACACTGTTGCCAATATCAATATAACTCTTAGTTCGAGCGTTGAGGAACCTTTGAAGTCAAAGGATGAATTGATTATTCAATATGGACCACGGCGACTTGTGATCAATCCGCTCTTCTCGACGGCCGGTACGACCCCGAACAACGTTCACAAATATGACAGGTTTCTCCATCCGGGCCGAAATGCAGTTGCTACGTATATCGGCCCCTTATCCTGGGGATCAATTCCAGTGCTGGTCTTCAAGAACACATCCGTACCGGACCCGGAGGTTCTAGATGGAAACGATGCCTCTCCAACAGTCAACACTTTGCAATTAATCGGTACAGGAACTACAATGGCACCTGATCACGGGCGTGTTGTTGCTAAACGCGTCATCCTGACCGGCCATCCATTCAAAATTCATCGCAAGGTTGTCACGGTTCGATACATGTTCTTCAATGCGGAAGATATCAATTGGTTCAAAGCTCTGCAGTTATGGACCAGGCGAGGACGCAGTGGGTATATTAAAGAAAGTTTGGGAACACACGGTTATTTCAAAGCAACGTTCGATGCGAAAATCAACCCCCAAGACTCGATTGGGATGAGTTTATACAAGCGTGTATTCCCTCGACAGGCAAAGGAATGGACAGGTGAAATTTAAGGCGTGCATTCTTGTGATACCTCAAAAGTTTTGCCTCTCCCTTTGGTATATTTTTCGGCGTGCTGTTGACTGTTTGCTTATCGGGGGATACCTTTGCGACGACAAGATATGAACTGACATGATGACTGCTCTTATTTGGCATGGGATTTTTCATATATAGAGGTGACTGGTTGCATATCATTTCGCTAGAGTTGAGAATTGGAGCTTTCGGCTCAAGTGATTTGACTAATTCTTTTTTTTGGCCTGAATGATTGAGCTGGGATCATCGACCTTGGTTGGCACCACATTGTCTACGGTCCTTTTGTGAACCCGCATCAAAAACGATTCTTCCATACAAGCCTTTCCAGTCCCGTCTACGTTGAGCCTTTGAAGTTTCATGGTTCGCAGGGATTTCCTGAGACATGGTGAAAGGCGGCTGCAACCTCATGTTCGACAGTTCCCTTGGTGTCGATGAACCCGGTTGTTCTCCACCTCCAAAATGGCGCCGATGGCGTTTGAGGAGAGGGAAAAAGAATCCCGCAGCTCGTTCCCATAGATTTCGTTCCATTATTAAAAAAAAGGCGAGATTTATCTTCTCGTGTCTCTCCTTCTCTGCTTTTCTCAGCACCGGCCGTCGCTTCCGTCTGTGTTCTTATGCTGTCGAGGTTGATATAAAATGGACATCGTGAATAACAGTCCTTTTATATCACACACCTCGCCTTTGACCCTTATCTTTTCCTTCTGCGGTCAGGCCTCTGATTGTATTCTTACTACCCTCCTTTGGTGCTATTCTTACTCATCGCATCGTTCGACATGGGCAACTCAATTTCAATCCCGCCCCTGCCCCGGCTCGGAGGCATGTCCCCTGAACCATGGTCCCTTGAGGTTGAGCAGCAGTCCCTGCTCCCTCAAACCAGTACTACTACTCGTCGCAAACCTACGACCAGTGCGAAGAAACGACGGGCCCTGCTTCACATTGATCAAGTCCCCCACTGGCTCCAGAACGAGTACATTATCAGCGGCTACCGTCCCCCGAACGGCTCTGTCGCAGATTGCATTGCAAGCTGGACGTATCTGCACAATGAATCCGGAAATATATACACGCACATGGTGCCGGCACTGTGCTTGGCTGCTGGAGAAGTTTTACTCTACCGGTGCTTCAAGAGTTCTTACCCCATGGCCACGGAAGCGGATCAGTTCGTGTTCGCTATGCTCCTGTTCGTGGCACTGACGTGTATGACGTTCTCTGCCGCATACCATACATTTATGTGCCATTCTTACAGCGTCTCGGAGTTCTGGCTTCGTATGGACTATATCGGGATCGTGGGCTTGATCGTGGGGAATATCCTGTCCGGTACCTATATGACCTTTTATGGCTTGCCAAACCTATTATGGCCGTATTTGGGAGCGGTAATGTTCTTTCATCTCCTTCAAAAATTGTTTTCTACACATCTTCTAGTCTTTACCAATTTTATGCAAGAGGAAAGGTTTTGGTAATTTAAACACCCTACCGGCTAATTCACTACATAACATTTCTTGACCAGACCCTGGTTCTAGGCTCCCTGTCTTGCATCATCATTCTCTCTCCTAAACTCTAGGGCTGACAATGGCGTCTCTTCCGAATGACCACTTTCATTTGTACGGGGCTCTCCTCGCTCGCGCCCATGGCCCACGGCACCCTTATTTACGGAGCCTCTGGAATGCTTAAGCGTTCTGGACTTCCCTACTATCTCCTGGAAGGACTTCTTCATATCATTGGAGTAGTTTTCTATGCGGTAAGCGTGTTTTGATTCCCTGTGCTTTTCCTCCTTGTTTTCTGTTGACGAGCCTGAAAATTGCGATTTCCTGTGTTCTCCGAGAGAATATCACTATTCACTGTCAACAATATAATTTATGGGCACACTCACTATTTTCCCTTTGTACGCCTGCAACGGCTATTTCATACGTTTTCTGTTCATGAAGCTGACATATAGACGTGGTTGCATGATCCTACGGGTTCTCGTCCCCTCGAAATTGGGGTCAGTGCACCTTGTGGCGATCAAACCTCAACCTCACGTTTGAAACATAAAGACTCGTATTCCGGAATCATTAAGGCCAGGAGACTTTGATATGTGGTACAACTCACACCAGATATTCCATGTTTTGGTTGTGTTAGCAACCGTGGCACAGATTTTCGGAGTGTGGCATGCATTTGACTATAAACATACGCATGGTCTGGTGGTATGATTGGGGTCATGTCGTTAGTAGAAGGTAGAAGGTAGAAGGTAGCAACCTGAGGTCCAGAATGCGTGAAATGACTTCGAGATGAACGCAAGCAGGTATCATTAAAGCTCAAATGACGAGCAGGGATTCTGAAACTGGCCTAAGGCAATACATAGGTATTAGTCAAACGAGTGAATGGAGCTTGACTGGATATTATATACTCATTCCGCTCCAGAAACTTAAGCAGAGTCAGAAAACATATAAAATACATTCCATCAATGGGAATTTTCATGACCTACACCAACCGAGGTCGTTGTACCCTTTTGTCCAGTTAGCACCTCTTCGCCGTCATCGAGCTGCATAAAATGCATCTGAATCTGCGCCAACCCCTCGTCCGTCCTCCGTGCAATCTCTTCCTCTAGGACCTGAATCTCCGCTTCAGAAATCATGGCGACTTCAGAGTTGTTCTGATCGGTCTGAAGTTGTGAGTCCTCGTCTGCTGGGCCATCTTCTTGGCCTCGCCGCTGTTCATGCTTCCGGTCGAACAGCCCTTCATCATCTGTAAGAGCATAAAGCCGATGAGCCTGCCTCTGCAATCCGTCTTGATCTAAATTATGGACACCAATCTTTTCGAGAATTGCCCCTATCACCAGAGGATATCGCAAGTGGCCACTAACAATGTCGCTAGCATCAAAATTTTCGATTCCCGGGACCTCTTCGACAGGCTGGATCCCAGCAACGTTCATCTGCATACTCTGCGTCCGATAAACAAACCGGAGCATCAGGTCATTTTGGGAATAGACATTGACCAAACGTCCACTGACAACTGTCCGAATCAGCTGCCACTGAGTGGTATAAGATGGCGCGGGGCAGCCCAGAAAGATCGCAGACTCGATCAAACCAAAAGCCCTTCTTTTAGCCAGGCTTAAAAGACACGCATACACCACACGAGCACCGAGGGAATAGCCGATGAGGGTGACTGGACGCTCTCCTTGGGCTTTGTTGATTAGGGCATCTGCGAGAATTTCCCCAGCCTTCACGGCTCTGTTTTTAGCAACACCGAACGGGTTGTCGACGATATAGGAGAATTTTGACGCAATCACAGGAATCAACAACGGGCCAGACAAAGGGGCTAAAACGGTCTTGCCTAACAGCTGCTGTGCTGCAACTGTAAAGGCCGTTCTTCTAACAAGGGTTTCCATGGAATTTCCCAGCATTAGAAGGGCCTGAAGCTCCCATCGCAGCGCAAAGACGTCCGAATCACTCCCAAGAACTTGCCACGGGTTGACAATGTCAATGGCCTCAGTGAGCCATCCACTTATTCCGATTGTGACGCGGAGACGGCTATCAGTTGATGCAGGAACGTTTTCATTCTCTGGGTTGACGCAACGACCCTTGAGAGGGATGAATGCAAAGTCCTGTACTTCTTTTGCATATTGGTGCATCATCCTCCCTGTCATTCTGGCCCCAAATGCACCAAAAATACCACCAATGATGACACCGCTTCCGGCAACGGCACCAAGATAGCCGGCAGCGACGGTGCCTCCTAAGCCCAAAGTGCCCATAATCGCTCCAACACTTCCAGCAATCAGGGGAGCTGCCAAACCGCCCGTGACACCGACAAGAACTGCTCCTGCCACAGAGGCAAGACCAATTTTCCAGCGTCGTGAGGTTTTCGACTTTTCAGCTCTTGCCTTTGCTTCTTCTTCTGCTGACATTTCCTTGGCGGCCTTCAGCAGTCCTTGGGCAACCTTTGTCTCGATTGTGATTAGGTCTTCCGGGGAGACGGCTAGGCTGGTCGAAATCTGGAGCAAAAGGACACGGGAATGAGAACTGTAGGACTTCAAGCTTAAAAGCAGGAGAAGAAGTGCATTGGTGATTAGAAGCCGGGTTTTAAATGGCAGTTGATTCAGCGGCGTAGCCGACGGAGTTGCTTTCTCAGACAGATTGGGAGCCGGATAATTGCCTTTCTCATTCAAGGGGGATGTCCCCGACTTTAAGATACCCTTTTGCGTTTGATGATGAGGTCCTGGTGCTTTGCTCAAATCTATCACTTCCTCAAGGCGGCAAAGAACGGACTGTTTCCAAGTCCTGAAGTAGTCCAATGCATCTAACTCTATTTTTATCTGTTCCGCATCTATTGATAAGTCCCCATGCCATGGTTTTTGTGGTAGAAGTAAAATTGAACCATCTGGATCTGGAGAATTCGGCCTGCTCGAGGAAAGTTCGGGGCTGGTGCTCGTTTCGCATTCTGAAGGGTGACACAGTATCTCCTGCATCGTGTCCATTGTGGACTTGGTGAGAATGAACAGTTCCCTCCGCTGAGCTGCATTGAGGACTTGGTTCAGATCCTCCTCGGCTGGGACAACCTGGTCCTGAGTGCTAGGGGGAGCACTTTGGGGTTGGGAAGAAGCCATGGGGATTTTCGCACCGCGTAACCTAAAGCAAGATCTGAGTAGAAACCACCACAAGCAAGTGAACAAGTGCCCAAGAGAGCTGAAAAGTGAGAGACGGCGGGGGACGAGGTTGAAGCCTGAAGTTGTTGCCGCAACGTCGTCAGCCGTGACTCCCTGGTCGTACCATCACCCTGCACGTGACCGTCGTTTTTGGGAAAGGTTCCTTCCCGACGTCGGGCGTTGTTTCGCAACTTGACGACCAGCTGTCTCGTCTCCTGTGCTGGCTAGATGCGTGCATGCTGGTTTCTCGAGGCAGAGACTAAACTGAGACAAGAGAATGCTGGACAGTATTGCTGCCACAGCCCTTTCTTGACTTCAACTCCTTAAGTGATACGAGGCACAACGACAGCGGTCACTATCTCGAGAGTGGAGAAGTTCGAGATAACAATCTCAACCTAGGATTGAGACATATCATTGCAGGCTCATTGAAGCATCATAGGTGCTATCAGGACCTCAACCCCTAGGCAACTCTTTGCATCAAAGTGCTAATAACTGTAGGGCAATATTAGCAATTATAAATAATGCACACATTGTGCCATACTCCGTACATTTGTACTTACAATATGAACAGTATTCTGTACAGCACGGAGCACTTAAAAGCAATGTGCTTTAAATAGCAATGCTGGTGACTGCTCTGGTTTCGTTCCGCTTTTTGGGTCCGCCGCAAAGGGATACGGTGAGCATCAGCGTCCCACCAGTATGGAGAGGACCAGAGGTGAGACGGGTCCGGCTAAGCAACCTAAACTCACCCAGGCCTGGCCTCCCACGAAAGATCTTCATACATATCTCGGGCTACGGTCAAAACCAATTTGACAGTTGCTGCGTGAGGAGATCGGTAGATAGAATTCTTAAGGCGGACAACAAGCAGACATTGATTCGTTTCCAATCTGGAATGCAGGTCGTGGTGGTACCTCTGCACCCTGTGTGGATAAGGGCACGCCTTGTTGCTGCTGATAAGACGGGCTTGGGCGAGGAGCTGAGATGCAGAAACCCGGTGACGTGGTCCAACAAGCCGGGATTCTTCAAGGTGCAGTTCCGACGGAATGTTACCTTGGTGTCAGCCACAGGAATGCTTGGGTCTTTTGTGAACCGTGAAATACCCCTGTGAAAGCAGGCAATCAGCACATCATGTTGATCAAGATGTTCGATTCTCGAAAAGCTCTTCATCTTTTTTTTTCGACACAGCCATTCGGAGTTGGCCCGGTTAACTACGTCTGTAGTCTGGAATCCCAACGCCTCCGAGGACTTTGCAGGTTCTTTCGCATGCGTAGTTTGATTGGACGAGGGTGATAGACTTTGGAACCAAACACATGTCGATGCGCCGATGAACCTGTGTGAAGCTTTTCATCGTATTGCCCGGCATTCCTGTAACCTAGCCCGTCCAGGAGGAAATGTCCAAAACCGTCCGGCTGGTCCTGCGAATGTGCAAGCCCTGTCATGTCATACCGGCGGCACCGACCTGCTGGGATCCGGAAACGCAAGGGTGTGCTGCAACCAATGTTCGTTGGCTGTTGGTGGTGATCTCGGGTCCCGTCAGAGTGGTAAACCAGAGCACTACCAGATGACTCCTCGGCAAAAGGGACCAAAACGCCAACGGGGCGGTATCTTCACAGCCAGCAAACTTCGGCTAAAGGGCCACCGGCTGAGAGGCCAAGCAGCCGGCATCCTCTGCAACCCATTTTTCGGTGCAGCTCTTGGGTCACCAAGCCCAATCAGATACGGCCCAGATGTCCAATTCGGCATGGACCAGACCCCAAGAAACCGTGCGATTTCAAAAGTTACCAGCAACCAAAATTCAGTTTGCCAAAAAAAAAAAAATACGCCCCCCACACTTACAAAGGACGGCTCAAAGTCTATACTCCATACGTCAACTCGCGAAAGCAAGGGAAGCCATGGGGTCGCCATAATAGTCTAATAAACGTCGCCCGACCCCTTCGGTCATGGGATAGCCAACGACTTTGACGCTTTCACCCTCAAATTTTTTTTCTCTCAACACAATTCTCGTCTCTTTCTCAAGATTAATCACTAGTTTTTGATAACTTTCTGCGGATGGCCCTCGTACTCCCAATGCAGGATCCAGATAATTTCTCCTTAACAGAGAGTGTTTTCGATTATGAGTATGTTTCCGACTTTTCCGTCCGATTTTGCCTGTCAACCAATGGCTTGTTCTGATGCCGAAGCGTTATTGCTAGATATGAGAATGGTCGACGATACCACGCCTACCATGCGGGTGAATACCCGCTGCCCAACGACGAAAAGGAGCAGGACCGGCTAGATATGCAGCATCACCTCTATTCTCTGCTCTACGACGGCGACATCTATCGTGCTCCGATCTCGAAAGATATCAAATACGCCTTGGACGTCGGCTGTGGTACAGGAATCGTATGTTTCTTGGAAAAAAATAATTTTTAATGCCGTGAAGAGGCCTGCTAATGTGGCTTTCTGGCGCAGTGGGCGATTGAATTTGCCGATAGATTCCCCGATACTCAAGTCACAGCTACCGATCTTTCGGCAATACAACCGAGCTTTGTGCCTGAAAATTTACAGTTTGAGGTGGACGATGCTGAGGATGATTGGCAATTCAGCCATTCCTTTGACTACATCCACATCGGAACGTTAGCAGGCAGCATAGCGGACTGGCCCCGGTTACTGCGACAGGCATATGACAACTTGGCCCCAGGAGGCTGGATTGAAGTCATTGACTTTGAATCATGGGCTTCGACGGACGATGGCAGTCTTCCCCCGGATTCGGCTTATGCCCAGTTTCAACAGCTCTTAGCTGACACCGCCAAAGAGTTTGGCAAAGAGCTTAATTTGGCAGCCAAATTTCCTCAGATGGTGGAAGAGGCTGGATTCGTAAATGTCGTTGACGACGCCCGAAAGGCGCCACTTTCGCCCTGGCCATCGGACCCCAAGCAGAAGACTCTTGGGGAGTATATGCGGATTGTCATGTCGGCTTCTCTCGAACCCTATTGTCTGGCCCTGTTCACTCGAGTCCTTAACTGGAATAACACGATGATACAGGCTCAGCTAGCCGGTGTGCGACAAGATTTGAGAAATATGGACTTTCATATCCACACGACTTGGTAAGCAACTGTCTTCTGCTATTATGTCGGCCGAAAATATTAATGATTACCGCAGCCATTGTGTGTACGGCCAAAAGCCATTCTCATGATATCTCTTTCGCTCGATATTGAACTACGTGATATCCCGAAACACGCGCCATGAAAATCTACTCATCGCCATTAAATCGACACTACATAAAGCCATCCTACTTCTGCCTTTGCTGGACGATCTTTATCCTTCACCATGCGTCTTTAATGACTCTCACTCCAAGGAGTCGCCCCTTCCGCCTTTCGAATAATTCATTTGGAACTTGAAGCGTGGCGATGCTGGATGGACATATGTACCTTTCTGAGCCTACCTTCTATTTTTTGGAATTCTATAAACCGACACCAGTTACTCCACTGGAGGAATCGTCACCACAGCTTAGGTTTTCGAGCATGTCCTAACAGCCGGAGATGTAACAGTTGAATGAAGCTGTTATATTGGTTGGGAAAGGAAAATTCTATTCATTTCATTTGGCAAATAATCTTTCGCCTCTGGTCAGTAGGGGAAGGGAGGATATCTGTGAGACTCGTTGCCTTGCTGCTATGTATATACAAAATTTATGTAGCCGTCTTAGTTGGGGCAGGACTAAAATCAAAAAAAGCTACCACGATCTATCTCAGCGCATTTTACCTCAATACATTCAGGTTAACAGATACAATAACTGGGGTATAATGAATGATGCATGGAACGAAGGAAGCAAGGACAGAATGGTCATCTCTCCATCGAATTTCATTCTGCAATAGCTTCACTCGATTTCACGACAAAATATCTTCCCATCATCTTTCCACCAGCTTTGAGTAGCGCATCTTTTTCCGTCCATGAATCGCCGTCTGGGCAAGTGAGTCTCTCATCCCGCTTCCTCCGAATCCTCCGATTGCGGCCAACAAATTCCTCTCGTTCCAACGAATCCTTGAGACGCGAGATATCAATTGTGTTCTTCTGGCGAGCCTCGTCCGTCTCATCGCGAATGCTGCGGAGGGGAGAAACGTCGGTTGTGTCGACTTGTTGGATCTGTTTGACGAAGTGGATTTGGGACGAAAGGGTTTGGAGCATCGAGGTTTCTTCGGCGGCGGAGGACGGGGGTGGGAGCGCGGAAAGGCGGAGGAGATGGTGTAGCTGTGCACGAGATATTGGCGGATTTGAGGTTGTGGCAGCAGCAGTCGTGGATGCGGATGTGTCGGGCAGAAGGGATTTGATAGACCAGGTGGGTTGGGAGAGGAGAATTGATGGATCAGTTTCGCTGGGCGGGGAGGAGGAAGAGGAGAATAGACGGGCGGGCGTTAATGTTGCTGGGCTTGAGGATGGGGTTTTAAGACAAGAGAACCGTTGTCGCGCTCTGCAATGTTGCTGAAAAAGCTGTGCTCTGGCGCAGCGTGCTGCGAGCGTTGGCGGCATTGGACAGGTTGAGAGGGCCGGATTGGCCTTTTTGGTCCGAATCGGTATGCAGACTAAGTAACCTGTTGAAGGATAGGCAAAGCTGCCTTGAATAGAGGTCCCGTGAGATGCTGAATGTGAAAAGTGTGTTGCTGTGATGTTGTTGGATTTCTCGTTGTTAGCTGTTTGCTCTCCGTTTCGGATTTTTGGTTCGAGGTCACCTCTCTCGATGTTCTTCCCCGCCAACCAGCCAGCTTCGAGGAACATCAATCATCCACTTGTCTCCTCCGTCAACATCTCTTCTCCCTCGCATTCTCCTTGATAGATTCGTGTCAGCTGCTAGTGATATCGACTCGAACTAAAAACAAATACCGTCGACTATGGCAACACAGGACCCCCGCGCGCTGCTTCAAAAGGTACACTGCATATGACATCAGGAACCTGTCGTCATTCTCTCATGACCCCTTCTTATCCGCAAAAGCAACCACTAATCTGAGCGAATAGGCAGATAAAACACTCCAGAGCGCATCCGGCGGATTCAGCTTCTTTGGTGGGAAAACAGAAAAATACGAAAACGCTGCGGATCTCTATACACAAGCCGCAAATGCGTTTCGAGTACAGAAGCTGAGTTGGTCTTCCCCGCGGAGCGTTGGTGTTTTTTCCCGCCATGTCTGTCGTAGATCAGGTCAAGGAGCTATTACAAAAGACTAATACTTGTCGTTTTAATTTAAACAGGCAAGGAAGCCGGCATGGCCTTTGAAAAGGCCGCTTCCGTGTACACAACCCACCTCAACGAGCCTGATGACGCTGCCAACGCTTTGACCGAAGCATTCAAGGTGTACAGAAAGACTGATCCCGAGGATGCAGCTCGAGTTTTGCAGAGTGCTATTGCACACTATATATCGAAAGGAAACTTCAGGCGTGCAGCGACACACCAGCAGAACCTAGCTGAGGTGTATGAGGTTGAGATTGGCGACGAAACGAGGGCGATGGAGGCTTACGAGAAAGCAGCAGAATGGTTTGAAGGCGACAATGCTGAGGCGTGAGTTATATCTGTTTAAGAGACTGGAGCTGGCGACGCCAGAAAAAGTGACAGTAATTTGTCCGCTGACCTTCTATAGACTCGCAAACAAACATTACCTGAAGGTGGCGGATCTCGCTGCACTAAAAGCAGATTACTACAAAGCTATTGAGAATTTCGAAAAAGTTGCCAAGTCATCCATCAGCAATCATTTGATGAAATGGTCTGTGAAGGACTATTTCCTCAAAGCAGGCATGTGTCACCTCGCAACAAAAGTAAGCCATCCCCAACCTTCCCAGCTCTACATACCACCCTGCTGACCCGACTAAACATAGGACCTCGTCGCCACTAACCGCGCCCTTCAATCTTATGTCGATCTTGACAATACTTTCCTTTCCACCCGGGAGCATCAATTACTTGTCGACCTAACACAAGCCGTGGAGCAAGGTGATCAAGAAGCGTTTAGCGACAAGTTATTCCAGTATGATCAGCTGAGCAAGTTAGACAAGTGGAAGACCGCCATATTTTTGCGGATTAAGAGTAATATTGAGGAGACCGGGGAGGATTTCTCATGAGCTATTTCATCCCCCAAGTTTTGAAGACAGCAGGTCTTGTTTTGGCCCAGTGGCCGAACGTTCTACTTGTGAATTTGGTAGGCCGATGATAATGATCACTTTTTCTCTCACTTCTGACTTCTAGGTATATATACCTCTCACGTCGACTGGGATTCCTTTTTATTGTTAGTGGGTACTAGTATCTCAAATGGATTTGCTCATGATTCCATCTTGCCGGTGAGACTGAAGTCAACAGACATAAAACACCATAGAAAGTCCAAATATGAGAGTGTAGTTTAATTTATTCCATTTATCAGCAGGTATAGAAACCTGTTCTAATCAAGTTATGGTCTCCCAAGTATGGGATGATCATTTCTCAGTACCATGAGAGAGTTCCAGCGTATGGCGCAAGCTAATCCACGCTCACGTCCAGTTCAACCTTATGTTGGCGGCCCCAAACCTCCTTGGTTACAAGGGTAATTCGTCCCTTGAAAATTTTGGCGTTTTCAGAGACCTTGGCCAGATATCTTGAAACTATTGGCAGTACAGCTTTAGATGTGACCGCCTGTTCGATAGACCGCGCACCGAGTCTAGGGTCTCCGAGCGAGCCTAAATGCTCGTAAACCTGGTCATCGGCACGAAACCGAATTTCATGTCCGTGTTTTGCTACGGACGGATCTCGGGTTGTATAATCATTAGCCAAGTTATGGAGTGCTCGCATAAGGAATTGATGGGCAAGCACTGAACATTCGTCCTTTGTGAATGGAATGAAAGGAATAATATGCTGAATGCAACCAGCGATGGATGGCTATTGAAGCGTTTGCTTGGTTAGTTTGTTTAATGCGTTCCAGAAACTTAAGGGTCACATACACCGTAGGCCTGGATTAGTTCTTCCCGCAACATTGGTTCAACTGCATTTTCCATATGATTGCAGAGCTCTTCCCCCATAGTGGCTTGAGTTGTGTAAATACGCCTCGTCAAGTCCTGCCTTTGCGTCACGGAGAGAATATAGACGGTTTTGGAATGCTTTATTTTATTGATTTTATTATCGCCTCGGTACGTATCTAGCACAGGTTAGAATCTCGCGCTTCTGAAGTTCCTGAATGGAATGAAATCAATTATAAAGCTTACCGTTATTGGCTCTAGTGAACAAAGCCCTCAACCATAAGCGGTCGACATTATCGCCATCGATGAAAAAGACATCTGGTCCGCTTTCCAACTTTGACGTTTGTGCGTCGTACCTTCCAGGACGAGGGCTGTTATGTCCTGCAAGGGAGGGAGACAACTCGTGAAAGTTTCCGATGGCCCGTGCCAGAGTTCTTTTTCCATGGCCAGATGGTCCAATGAATACCATTATCAAAGGCGTATCCCCTTTGCAAATATCATTGGCATTGAGATATTCTTTCACAGTCTGTATTGCGTATTCTTGGCCAATGATAAAAGTAGAAAGCTCGTGCTTAGTCGGAGATGCACCGTTTTTGGAAGCTTGCATAAGATAATACTTCGTCGGGATATCAATGAAGCGCTCGAGGATACTCTGATACATATCATTGCACCAAACGGCTTCTGGGTTGGAATCATGTTGCCCATCTTTGTCCTGGCTGCGTTGATGTTCCCAAAACTGCGACGGGATTACACGCGGGTTGGCGCCAAGGGTGAGGAGAGTTTTCAGGATTTCCGTACCATATATGCTGCGGTTGATACTAATAGAGTATGCCAAAACTGGCATTCCATTGCTACCAACAGCGTCAGGATTGGCTCCGTACTCCACAAGTAACTTGATAAGATCTGGACTATTGATGGAAACAGCCGCGAGCAGACAAGTATACGAGTCGAGATCCGAGGCTAGAGCTTCCTTCACTGCGGAGCGAGAATAAGCAAGAAAGAGTTCTTTGACGAAGTTGTAGTCCTGACTTGCACTAATGGCCTGCAGGATTGATGCACCCGAGATTCGAGGACAATATCGCGTGATGCTTTGGTCTTCCACGGAATTGGATCTACTTTCGGTACTTGGTGTCACGCCTGTCTGATAATAAGACATGTTAGTTGGAACTGTCAAACCAGCCACTGAAAAGCAAGACATATATGATACCTTGGACTCTGATGGGTTGATCCAGGAGCAGAGTGAAATGAGATCATCAACTTCGGAGCTGTTCTGGTCATGTTTCTTGACCGGTGAAGAGGCTAAGACGTACGTCAGAGAAAAGGTCATGAAGGACGCTCATGTAAAGAAATGATAAGACTTACGTCGTTTGGGGTTAGGTTTAGGGGCATAAGCAACCTTCCCAGTGTCCTCATGCATATATTGGCATTCATGAGCCTGAAATTTGCATTGGGAGGTTTTCCAATAGTAGCAGGTAAGTAGCTTCTTCTGAACTTGCCTGGTAGGCGACATCTTGACTGATTCGGGACTCATGGTCAATCCGATATTCAACCGTCTGGGAGAGCAAAAAGAAAAGAAAAGGAAAGAATCCAACTCAGTTTAGAAATTTATGTTTGAAAAGGACTGGAGCTGGTTAGCAAAAGTCATTCACCACGCTTAGTAGTGAATGTTGAATGAGCGTGAACCCGCGAGAATGCCGAGAGAACTTGTTAATATTCTGGTGAATGGAGCCGCCAAAAATTGAGGCCGCATGAATCCCAAATTCACATATCGTTAAGCATGCAATACTTGTGAGATAAACGGCATAGCAGCCATATTTCCGCCGCTCTGCGTAAGATTAACGGGCGCGGAAAGACCAACGAAAGAGCGGCCAGCGCCCAACATTGTATGTTGATCAGACAAGCACAGTGCAGCAGGCAACTCCCTTCAGAAGCATTATTCAGGTAGATTAGGGGAAAAGTGAAAGCAAATTTGTGATGAATATCCTCTATTCCATCATCTCCGGTATCATTGATCTTATTCTTGCCAGGACCTGCCCGCTCGTTCTCGTGTGCCTTGCTGGGGATAACATGTCCCTTACGCAGGAGTTAATCCAAACTTCTATCGACCCGGGTGCTTTTCAACATAGTAGGTAGAGTACTATGTTGTTGTTATGCACTTCATAACGGCCGTTGGACCCTCGTATCTGTAAACTGAGGCCACGACTGCGTTTGATCATTGATGTAAGTGATGTTGATGGACGGACGTCGTTAAAATTAACTTTCGGATCGTAAGAGCAAACATCAACCAAACCAAACAAACAGACCAAACAAATCACGTACACCCATAAATTCATGGCAGCATACATCACTCCAGAGACATGATAGATATCATAATAAGACCGAAAGATTAACACCTGAAACCCATATACTAACTTCTCGAAAGCATATCCTCCAAAATGACACCAGTTGAAGAAAAGCCCGTTTTAGGCCCATTGAAATATTCTGTCGAACCATCAAAGGCCTTTGAATCGGGCCCATCCTGCGGATCGATATTCGCCTTGCTTCGATAGCCTTTTCGCCTTTGACGCAGCTTCGGGGTCCTCAAGGCTTAAGCTTCCTCCTCTTCCTTCTTCGGCCACTTTTCCACTCACTTCTCGCCTTCTCCCTACCCCGAGACCTGCAATATAACTTCCGTACCCTGCAGGGCCGGAGCCCAGACCCATTCCCAGATCGATACCGGTATTACTTACAACACGGCCTTTGCGATCGCTATTTTCCTGGCCTGCAGGGCTGTCGTTTCCGCTGTCACTGTCGTCGTCATGGATATTGAGGGACTCGTAATTGCCGGTCTTGCGTCTCCATCGTGTCTTGGTCTTCTTCTCGGTGCTATTTGGGCTCGTGGCCTGTACGCTTTTACCACGGAGGCTTCCGGCGCGTTGAGCTGGAGAAACGGCTGCCTTCTCAAGCTCGCCGTAAGACCTTAGTTTTGAGCCCTTGGAAGGAGTTGACCGGTCGCTGTCTGAGGGTGGATTTGGTATATCGGCCAATGCAATTCGACGTAGACTGCCCTTTGACTGACGTGAGCTGACTGAGCTCTGCTCAGGCGGTTGAGGGGTTGGTGGATTCATTTCTAACGGGTTCAAGGGTGGGCGTCCTCCCTCTTCATTATTTTCGTCTAGTGGGTAGCCGAGCTGGTTATCTCCCAAGTCGTGCTCGAATATGTGAATTGTCTCGGTGAGTGGCTTGTCGTACATGTTTTCATCGTGGTCACAGTTGTCAAGGGCTGCGTATTCACCATGGTGCCGTACAACAGTGCCGCTGCGATGTTGAACATTACCATCCGGAACACCCGAACCATCCCATTGATTATCGTCGAAATTCGGTATCATAGGGGTTCCTGCCCTGTTGGTTACAGATAATAACTTACCTAGTGAGTCGACAGGGTAGGCTTCCGGCGATGGAGGCGACGATGGGTAGGCACACCAGTTTCCGTCTGATAAAGAAGAAACACCGCTGGGGTCACGCTGCTTGGGGTCTGAAACCTCCAGGCGTGATTGATCTAGAGCAGGCGCGGTATCGATGGCAACAGACTGCGGTCGCGATAATGTCGAAGTGCGTTTTTGGGCAGGAGTCCGCGAGATATTGGTTCTGGATCTGGTGGCTTGATCGTGATACGACATTTGCTGACTGGGAAGTTCTGCCCGCGAATGAACGTGAGTTTTTGCCGAGTAGTACGAGGACCTGGGACTGTCTGTCCCTCGAAACTCGCTACCAGAAAGAGTACTTGATGAGTCGGCCCTGGTATGCATAAACGGCACACTACGAGTAGATATCAATGACTCCTGGGCCAGTGACTGACGATTCACATTCGAGTTCGTTGTATCCTGGCTTAGATGCTTTTCTGTAATTTTGGACTTGTTTCTCTTACGCGCGCGGGACGTCAAATTGTCCTCTAGCGGATTCATATCCGGCGGTAGCTTCGATATTTTTCGGAAAATAACGGCCAGATAAAGATCCAACCCCAGCGAGACCAAGTGAAGGCCACCAACCGTCGAACAGGCAAGGAAAGTTGCATGTACGATATATTCGGCTGCTTCTTTAGTCCCAAAGAGCGTGTCCCACCCGTAAGCCTTGCTTTCGTGTTCGATATTGGAAACAATTGCCGTGAAAACGTAAAGTGGAATTAGTCCAGCGTCCAAAACTGCCGCGAAGAGCATATAACTGGCTGAGGAACCCGGAGTTCGCACGTTCGCTGACCGGAGGAGATGGTAGATGCCATAAATGGAATGGACAATTGAAACACAAGGCTGAATCTCAATTAGTATTGTTTCGAGCTCAGGGAACTGCAAAAGCGTACTGGCACCCGTATCATCCATGCAAGAGTCAAGGTTGTTCCCTTGATGCAAATCACGCAGAACAATACTCCCAGCGCCCCAATTAGAGTGAGAACTCTTAGCGCAAGTTGAACCCATCGTGTATATTTCACCTTCTTCTTTGTTCGCGGACTCATCGACTTGAAGTTGGTTCTGCCGCTCGCGATCAATCCAAACTATTGTTATTGACCTGTCAGTATAGGCATACACGAATCGCGATGTAGAGCAACGTACAGAGTCGGGGTGCTGGTTGAAGTTAACCAGCGGACCCTTTTTCTTTGGACTCCGCGGGCTGGGAGCCCAAGATGCCTGTTCATACTGTTTCGGATTGAAAGGCGCTTCGGGAACGGAGGGGGCACGTCGTGATGGAGGGTCATAAATGAATGGCGGTTCATTCCTCCCCATTGTGACGGCTCCAAGCAGCCTTTGGCATGCAAGAAAAGTTCAGATTGGGATGAATGAACAAGCGGGGAATCGAGTCGGACGGAATCATTCCAAGGTTGACAGTTTGTCGCGAACGAACTGGCGGCTAGCTTGCAGAGGAGTTCCATGTAAATAATTGGGTCACTGATTGTTGGCCGGGCAACCTGGCTCATAGGGCTTATCGGTGGTCACTTTTGACTCGACGCTTGGGATGATAGGACGACAGCAGGGAAATGTTGCAAATCTTTTAACGATGATTCCTCGAGCACAGAGTATATGCACTCGATGTGCTCTCCAAATAAATAAAGTGCTTCTTTTTCGGGAGGCCTCTACCAAAGTCACGTCCAATTCCGCATGGCGAACAAGGAAGTACAGCAGCAATGCCGCCCAGCGATCCCGCCCATTCCGCGTTGCAGTCATCGGTTCAGGGCCTGCAGGGTTCTACGCTGCATATAGACTAATGACAAAGGCTGAGGATGCATTTGTTGATATGTATGAGCATCTGCCCGTGCCATTTGGATTGGTTCGATACGGCGTTGCACCAGACCATCCAGAAGTGAAGGTATTTCCCCAAATTTGCACTTTGGATCCGTTGGTTGCGCTAGAATAAATACTTATCTGGTCTCTTTAGAACTGTCAAGAGAAGTTCACTGAAGTGGCTAGTTCTCCACGTTTTACCTTCATTGGAAACGTCGACATTGGCACGACACTCCCACTTGAATCTCTCAAACCACACTACGACGCGATACTCTTCTCGTACGGAGCTTCCAAGGATAAAGAGCTAGGGATTCAAGGCGAAAATGACATTCGCGGCATATACTCGGCTAGAGCCTTCGTTGGCTGGTACAATGGCCTTCCTGAATACAGAGACCTTAACCCGGATTTGACGAGCGGAGAAGACGCTGTCGTAATCGGGCAAGGAAACGTGGCTATGGACGTTGCCAGGGCTTTGTTGACAGATGTCGATGTTTTGCGAAGGACAGATATGGCTGAATATGCATTGGAGGGGTTATCAAGAAGCACGATCAAAAGAGTCAGGGTTGTCGGACGAAGGGGTCCAATGCAGGTATAGAATCTCCATCTAAGGTTGTTGTCAATGATGACCTGCCAGCTGACAGTGCGTAGGGTGCATTTACGATTAAAGAAATTCGGGAGCTCATACAGCTACCGTCTGTATCTTTCGACCCCATTCCTGAAAACCTATTCCCACCCGAATCAACAATCAAAAGCCTTCCTCGAGCCCAGAAAAGAATAACTCAACTGCTAGTCAAAGGCTCGCCCACGGATCCTTCATCTGCTAAAAAGTCCTGGGCTCTCGACTTCTTGCTCTCTCCGCATTCCTTCCATACCTCACAAATCAGCCAGCCAGGCCACCTCTCTTACATCAAATTCACCCGTAATCAGTTAGACCCCTCAGACCCCTTTTCCCACTCAACACGAGCAACTCCTCTCCTCGGCGACGACGGCAAGGCAATGCAGGTCGATATCCCGGCCAGCAGCTGCTTCCGAAGCATAGGATACCAATCCCTCCCCCTCCCTGGCTTTGAAAATCTTCAGATCCCATTCGATTCTTCACGCGGTATAATCCCCAACGACGGACAAGGAAGAATAATTGGTGCTCTCTCACCGAGCAATGTCAAAAGTAACCAGTCTTCATCCTCGTCCTCCCCCGATGAGTTTCCCACCCACCTGCCCGGCCTTTATTGCGCTGGTTGGGTGAAGCGCGGTCCTACCGGCGTCATTGCTTCCACAATGACAGACGCATTCGCCACCGCTGATGCAATTGCCGCGGACTGGAAACACCACATCACAGCTTCCAGCGGCGCACCGGTGTTTCTGAACTCAGATGAAGGAGGCAGTACGGGACTTGGCTGGGACGGTGTACGCGGCAGCACCGAGAAGCTGGGTCTCCGGCCGACAAGCTGGGAAGACTGGGAAGCTATTGATCGAGCTGAAATAGAGAGAGGAAAGGAGAGAGGGAAAGTTCGAGAGAAATTTGCGCGCGTCGAGGAGATGTTGAAGGTGCTGTCGTGATGGGTACTAGGATAGATGTATCACGCTTTTGATTGTACATATGGGCGTTTGATTCTCAGCTCAGCTCGATCTGGAAGTCGGCTAGAAAGGTGGGATTGTATATAATTTCCTCTCATCGGCCATGTATGTTATGGATAGAGGGCGTGCCTTTACCCTCAAAAATATGATATGAGATTGCTAGCCTTCCAAACTGACAAGAACTGCATTGGTACATTCTACCTTCAACATCTAGGGCTTTCAGAATTGGAAACGGAAATCGTACTTATATCGGTGCATCTATGCATGTACATACATATGTGCATACAGTGCAATATAATAACCCCCAAACATATTAGAATATCACTCAATCAGATCTCTATGACGGAACACCCTCATATTCCCATCCGTCAATCACCCTTCGTCTCCTCGAATTTCTACGATTAGCATTGCACTTGACAAAGACCGTCAGCGCCGTGATAATCAAAATGATAATAGCTGCAATACTAGGAATGATTATATTGCGTCGCTCAATGGCACGCTCATCGACCTCGTACGGACACTGGGCCTTGGAACCACCAGAGACCCAGCATGTAGGGACATCAAACGAATTGAAATCTATCCATACATTGCACTTATTGACGTCTTTGGACGATGCATTGATGAGATGTTTTGGCTGGTCGAGAAGGTACATATGAAGGTACGTGTTCTCCAGGGCCGTGCGCGGCACTGCAAAGCTCGAGTTTTTAGGACAGGTGTTTCCAGCAAGAACATATGTCTCGGGCTCATTCGATAATGTCCATTCGTAAGGAGAGTTTCCTACACGACATGCGGCATACAGTCGGTCCGAGCAGCCAGTGGCGCGCCAGTGTCCGGAGAGCGAAAGGTCCATTACGGAACAACGATACTGATCGACAATGGCTCCATTGGTTGCATTTTGAGGCTCCCCGTGGGCCCATGACCAAACAGAGGAGAGGGAAACATTTCTATAGGGTGCAATATCTTCATCCGCAGTGACATTTAAGAGCGTATGGTTGACGAGTGGAGACACGCCGCATGACACCATTTGGTTTGCGTAAAACGATAAGTGTACCGTCGAATTAGCATGAGGGATTTCGTCAGAGGCCCATGAGTTCGCATTGCCGACCTCAGTGTTATTGGGATTGTAAAGACACTGCACTTTGATGTCGCCGTCATTGTCCTTCGTGACAGTGACAAAAGACGATATAGAGTCCGCCGGGAATATCATATCACGATCTCCAGTAAAATTATATGCCCTCATCTGTGGATCTATGCTTCCCCATCCAAGAAGAAGCCTCTGAGCCTTTGATATTTCCACGTAACCCTCACCCGGCCAGCCATCTGGAGTTTCCTGGCGCCCCTTACTTTTATCTTTGACCGTAAAATATTCTGTAATTGGCCTCATTGACGGAATAAGGGAATACCACGATTTGTTCAGGTCTGCTCTTTCGGATTCGAGTTCAGATGGGGTATATATGTAGTATGTCCCAAAAGTATCCTGAACGGTGGTGCCCAGGAGCTCATCCTGAGAAGGAAGCTGATCTCCTCTTACACCCCGGGCCGGGTCTTCGGGCGCATCGGCAGATGCAGCAGCATGCAGATTGAAAATTAAATACGTCAAATGCGCATTCAACGTGTCCTCTGTACTGCGAAAATAATCGGTCACAACACGTATCAGCTTTGCTAGGTCCACTGATGCAGAGCATGAATACGGGCCCAGTTGATAAAGAGTCACACCAGGAGATCCTTTGCTGACAGGGACCTCCCTTCGACCGGATCTTGGTGCATAAGCTCCTGCAGGAAAGCTCGCCGCGTGAGCAAGATCTTCATTCGTAGTGGGAATATCTATTGATGAACTATAATGTCTTGGGGCTTTCGCTGCAGTGGATAAACCATTGGAACGCGTAGCCGTAGACACCTGTGTCGACGAAGAAGCGGGCAAGCGTGTAGCCTGAGCCGCATCGGCAGGTATGTCTACAGGACAAAGACTCCATTGTTTCCGGTCAGTTGACCAATACACATCGACAAGTAACCGTCGATACCCAACCGATAGGAGATTCGAGATGCACTGTTTCACAGCTGCTTCATCGTACACCTTCTTGCCAAAGCATGCTGCCGAAAGGGCGACGGCGGGTTGAGTGACAAAATTGATCGGAATTTGCAACGATAGATCCCGCTGAGACTACAATGAGAAGTATGTTAGCACGAGTAAGCCGCAATTGTACGCATATCGGTGACATACCAGTTGCACTGTCGTCCAAGGAGGATGTAGGCGGGAGCTATGACCGGGAACGAAATCGCCCATGGGCGCGGGGCGAGGTTCAATTCAGATAGCGCAGAGGTTTGAACATTGAAATCATGGTGAGCACCGCCCACTTAGTAGCGAGTACAGAGAGACGACCGGTAGCCGAAAGCGCATTGCAGTTGTAGCGTTGATGAGCTTGGAGGAAGGGAGCTTAACAGCTTGCATGGTTGAAACTGGGACATTCAATGCGCTACCTCCACGCACAGCGCAGCCTCCTGCCACAGCCCGCCATTCCCCTTTGAGAAGCTTAGATCTGGCCACATTGGGGATCATCGAAACTCGCCCGTCATCGTGAACAAAGACCTCACGCAATCACCGGGCGAACGACTCCGGCCAGGACAGTCAAGGCTTAAGAACAACAAGCAGAACACCCCGTCTCATACATTGCGTTTTAGTGAGCGTCTGTTTGCTCGAGTTATCCAACATGGCTGCCCCTCAGCCGTCGCCGGAACAGATCGCGGCCATGCAACAGCAGCTTGCCGCTGAGGCTGCGAAACGGGGGATGACACCAGAAGAGTTCGCAAACATGCAACGACAGCAACTGGCCCAAGAGGCTGCTAAACACGGCTTGACCCCAGAACAATATCTTCAGCAATTGCGAGCTCAGGCAATGCGCCAGCACCAGATGCAGCAGCAGCAACAGATGCAACAACAGATGGGAGAGCAGGGACATGAGCAGCACGAAGGCGACCATGACCACAATCACGATCATAACGATGACCATCAGCATCATGAAGGCTGCAATCATGACCATGACCACGGCAACGACCACCCACACCAAAAACGAGTACCTGTCAGCGCCGGAGTCGAGCCAGATCCAAAGGCTATCGCCATTGCAAATTTCTTAAGATCACAGAATCTCAAGACTAGGACATGTATTCTGGATGGACGCAGACGAGAACTATTTAAAGGTATAGCAACTCTCTCCAGCTCGGAATTCTATCAAATGACCAGTGCACTAACCCCAGTTTAATAGTAAAACGAGCCATGCGGGCCCTCGAGTCTCCCGCCTATGCCAAAGCTGCATCAAAAGCCAACTCTCGCCTCCCTCCCATTACTGACCGCACCTCTGCCGAAAACGCGTTCAAACTCCTCCCCATGTCCCTGCTCGCCCTCCGAGTCTCCAAAGTCGACCAACAGAAGCCTGGTAAACAAAAACGAGTAAAAGGATTATGGACCGTGCGCATAGAGCAGCACCAGGACACTGACCCGATGATGCACTACGCATGGCTATATGATGGCCCACAGTGGAAGCAAAAGGCCATGGCCGGTGGTGTGTTGGTCGTGATCATGGCAGTCGTCATGTTCCCATTATGGCCGATCATGTTGAGGCAAGGCGTGTGGTATCTGAGTATCGGAATGATGGGTCTATTGGGCTTGTTCTTTGCCATGGCAATCTTCCGTCTGATCTTGTTCTGTGTTACGTTTTTTGCTGTTCCACCGGGACTCTGGTTGTACCCCAACCTATTCGAGGATGTTGGGTTCTTTGACAGTTTCAGGCCAGTGTGGGGATGGCAAGAGGTATGATTTTAATTTTTCTTTCTTGAATCACCGGGAACTTGCTGCTGAAATGAGTTGCTAACGTTCCGTGCTTCCAGACCAAAAAGAAGAAGAAGAAGGCCAAGAAAATCGATGATGGAACCACCGCTGTATCCTCTGGCCAACCCACAACCGCCTCTACTGAACAAACGAACGATATCACCCCGTCTGCAACATCTACGGGGGCGCAACCGCAAACCAATCCTGGCACGGCAACAAAGCGAGATCTGACTGCTAGCGTCGAGGATGCAGAAGATGAATAGAAGTTACGAAACCAATACACATCTGTTAACCATGTCTCTTTGCTTCCCATGAGGTTCTGTTGATATCTTGGATCGTCTTTTCCATAAGGTTACGGCATAGTTCATTAAAAATGGCTTCTTGATTTCTTGGTGTCTTGGACGCGAGGTTGTACTATGAATATACCATTCGCGGAGTACTTGCTAATGAAATAGAGGCTGATTTCTTATTGCAATGCATACCCACTTTCGCTCTGGAGTATACCTTCAGTACAGTACATATAGAGACCGCACACGGAAACACTCATTGCTTAAAGAAACACCCTCTAACCGTAAACTTTATGAGCGGACAAGAATTCTATGGCCCGTAATGCATTGAGTGTTAATGGCGGTTGTATGCTTCGCAGTATCTTCAACCAAGGGCCCTGGAGAGAAGCCGTAGGAACTTGGCTTTGAGGGCACAGAGGGCAGTCCCGATTACCTGCAAGCGGAGGCGTTCCAGGTCCCATTGACTGTCCCTTTTTTCCTTTCCACCGTGGTATGTTCGGTATTATAGTACCATACACGGTGTAGTACTAGTTACGGAGTACTCTGTGAGCTGACTGGATTGGAGACCTAGTTATAACTGCTCACGGTGAGAGGTGTTTTTAAGCACTCAGGTGCGTTTCTGTATACGATCTCTACATATACTCATCCTACAAATTTCCACTGGCATCTCGTAGCGGTCCAAATAAATACTTACACTCTGTACTAAGTATGTTTTCAGATTAAAAATTAGATTAAATATACATCCAAACCGCTTCAAAGCCGTAATCCATGAATCGCATGCATGATGAGCGCTCTTCAAGCAAAAACGAAGCACACAGAGATAAGAAAAGGGGCGTTTGTCTATGTAAATACTGCCCTGAAAATGAAGGGGTGGGTTGAAAAAGCCCCATGGTTAATTAGAAACAAATGATCCACAAGGTCGAAAAAAAACGTAAAAGAAAGTGTACAAAGAGACGTGTGCAAGAAGAGAATGGGAGATATAAAAGTATATTGCTTCGTGAAAGGAAAGCTGCGCACGTATGTGCATTGGAAGGGTAAGTCAATAGACACGTACAAGGACGGAAAAATATCTATCTCGAGGGAAGGACATGATAGCGAAATCGGTGATTAACGAGATACAACATAAACTTGAAAATGAAGTGGACGTTTCTGCATCAATAAGCGTAAAGGCAAGAAATTCTCTCTGGGGGTATAGTACGCTTGAAATCAGAGGAACAATAGGAGAAATCGTTAACCGAAAAGTGAGAGAAAAAGGAATAAGAAATGATCATAAACGTTCATTTTCTGAGATTGTTTGTGTTTCCGCGCGATCAACAAGACTGCAAGATTCCTTGCTTCTTCGCAGCCCGGATATCGCCCAATCTACTAGCACCGGCTACGGGCAAAGAAGCTCGATATGCTCTGGGAGAAGCGCCGGATGATAATAATCGGCGAGTCCTACCTGCGCTCGGCTGGGGGAGGGCAGTCATCGGCGCCTGCTTCACTGCAGAGTGTGGAAACGGATTCCACGTCGGAGTGGGCTTTGACGAGACGACTGGCGGGAGTTCAGGTAGCGGACAGTTCGGTGGGGGTGCAGGTGGCGGGCCAAAGGCCATTTGCGGCATGCTCCGTTGGGGCGATAGACTGGGCTTGCGTGAGGTTTCGCGCGGCGAGGGTGAAGTAGAGAAGTGGTGATTAGATGCGGGAGATTTCGAAGTGGGCGCAAGATTCGCCGTCGAATTGGAGTGTTGGTAGCTCGAATACAATCCATTGGGTCGTGTGACTTGCAAGCTCAATGGCCGCCGGAGCGCTGGCATATTGTCAAATGGCTGTTGGGGCCGTGATGTGGTCTTTGCGCCGGGTATGAAGGATGGAGGACAATGTGCCGGCCTCCGAATCGCATGGGTCATTTGCAGGTTGACAACTGGGGATTCAGGGGCAGTTTCAGATATTGGAGAACAGACGTCATTATGTCCAGGAACCGAATATCGGTGTGGCTTAACGTGGGGAGTTTTAGATTGGCTGGATGCTCGTTTGATTGTACTATTTGAACAATCACTGGAAATATTTCTGTTGTGGAAGCCTGGAGAGATACCAATCTTTTCGGGATACATGCCTCTTCCTCGCGTGTCGTCGACTGGTGGGGGTTCCTCAGGGCTCGAGTCTATTGATGTTTCTGAGCTGCAGTACGAAGAACGTGTGGCAGAGAATGCAGGCGACGCGTCGCACGTGTGACTATTCGACGGAGGCTGCGACGGTCTCAGGTTCGTAGCTGAAGAGAACCTTTTGCTAAACACTGGAACACTGAAGTTGGGTGCAGGCTTCAACGGTGCCTTCGTAGGATGCTGCTTGATAGCCGCTTTGGGGTTAACTTGATCATAGGTGCCAGGTTCCCTTCGGAAAGAAGACGGTCCTCGAATCACGGGTCTTGACTGGGTGTCAGGCTCCACTGAAATACTGATTGGAGCACATCTGGGGCTGTCCGGGGATCTGATTTTTAAACTTCGAGGTATCGCGTACTTAGGACCGGCTGAGGATGATGGAGGTGAAGAGCCATGAGAACTAGGAACTGTCCTCGTGCCGGCAGAAACATAGGATAAGCGAGAACCATCTCTAAAACGGTCCATATCACTGACTGTTGTCGAGGTGGAGGGAGAATGAGTCTCGATGGACCGCGTCATATATCGGCGATTTGCTTGAAGACACGCAAATTCATCAAGTCGTGTTTGCGTCGAAGGCGATAGCGTCGCTGAAGACACCGATAACGATGACCTATTCGCAAAGTTTTGCTTGCCATGTTCGCTTACTCGATGGTATTCCCGCATTGGAGGTTTTCGCATCATCGCCATGCTCTGATATCGGTGGAGGGGTTGCGCGGCTTCTATCACTCGTGGTGTTTCGGGAACATATTCATTTCCGCTCAAGCTCTCAATCTCACGACGCATAACTAGCAACCAAGCTGCCAAGTCCTCCGCGCTGTCTAGCACTAGCAGAAATGATTTTGCCATTTTTGGCGAATCCGGGAGTCGAATCCGTGACAAAAAGTTCTTTTTACTATCGACAGTAGCTGTGCCGTTGTCATCGAACGTTCGAGAGATCTGCAGAACCCAATGTTTCCCCGGAATCGCATCGCTCGCAAACGCAACAGAATGGCCTCCAAGCTCTAGAATCATTTCTGGAAGGCGGTCGAAACTGCCATTGGCACTGTACTGGAGTAGGTAGCCACTCGTAACCAGCATATATATTTTCCGAGTCCATTCGATTC
This sequence comes from Chrysosporium keratinophilum, assembly GCA_029850275.1. Classification (NCBI taxonomy): domain Eukaryota; kingdom Fungi; phylum Ascomycota; class Eurotiomycetes; order Onygenales; family Onygenaceae; genus Chrysosporium; species Chrysosporium keratinophilum. Next base: position 198,562 of record JARBIX010000011.1, read on the forward strand.
TGTGAAGAGAGTCTGCGGCCTTAATCGCTTGTTTATAGTCCCTCTTTTCCTTCACGTCAAGATCTGGGCTGTTTTCTGGGCTTCCATGCTTTATAAGCTGCTGAACCCTCACGATAGTGTCGGCAGGCAGGCTAGGTGCTCGAAGAGTCGCGTATTTGATGGCTTGGGGATAAGCCTTGAACAAGGGAGGAGGTTCCCAGAAAGGGATTGCTTGACTCTTTCTTTCCCTAGTCGGTTTTGAAAGCTTCGGGATAAGGTTGGGAGTCGAGGTATTGGCCAAAGGTGGTACTACTGGGTCACTATAAGATTTGGTTGTCTTGGTAGTATGCTTTACACCAAGGGTTGTCTGATGGCCCTCACGAATCGGACTGATAGGGGTAAAAGGTTTGGTTTCGTGAATTGGAGACGGGGAGTTGTCATTCTTCGAGGCACCGCGCCCAATAGATTTCGTCTTGTTGAAGAAGGCCCTCAATGATGATCTAGAATTCTGGGGTTTTGGGGCCTTTAAGGGAACCTTTTCTGCCAGTGTTGTACCAGTAACATGCTCGGGAGGGGGTGGCTTCGGTCGCGTCGACGTCCGTTTATTGACATTGGTTTGAATCGGCGGTGGCCTGGGACGTGCCCTAGCACCTTTTATAGAAGGATGCAGTTGTGTCTCCATGGAATTGGATCAGCGAGGCATAATTTCGTCCAATAGTTCTTCCAGAAATCCCCCCGAGGTCGATTGTTGTTGGCAAAGGATAGTTTCGCTGGGCGTCAAGAGTCGTTAAGCATGCTAAATGATTCTTGAATAGAGCGCAAACAATAGTCAATAAGTGTAAACGTCGAAGAGCTACCAGCAAGTTGAAAGGAGAGGATTGCGTACAAGTGTTTGTATGACGCCGGTTGCCAATGATAGTCGGGGCCTGACGGCTAGTTAAGGGCTTCGTCGCGTTGGAATGACGCAAATAGAACAATTGGAAGGGAACAAAAGCTGCCGAGAGGCGGATTAAGTTAACAAGCTAACGATCCGTCTGACGTCCAAGTATTTGGTTAAGTAAACTGGTAATCTCTCGTTGAGAAGTCGTGATATTGTCCAGGCAAGGAGAAGGCTCGTGGATGATTTTCAACGCGAATGCGTCCCGTACAGATGGATTGACTCTCAATCACGACTCAGCAACGTCTCAACCACGCTCAACGGTGCGTAGGGCCAAAGTCGATGGGAGGTCCGAAACACGACGGAGGTTTTGGCGATGCGCTCAGGATCCTGAAGAGGGCGATGATCAGCAGTCCAGACTCGGGATGCCCTTATACACAGTTGACCAACGCGGCGAAAGAAGTGTAACAAGTCGCAAGGGAAGTCTCTTAAGCCTTGAGGAGTACTTTGAAGGACAAATGTGACGGTTGTAATCCGATGCAATGCGAACAGGCGTGTACCTCCAATGTTCTCGTGCTCCGTACCCTTGGCTTGTTTGACAATTCTCGTCACTCCGTTTTTTCACGTCACAACAGGCGTTTTTTGGTTCTATAAGATCGACCCATCCCGGGCGTTCAGCCGGTCTGTGAGTGGCCCACTTGGGGCTACCAACCTGGGATAACTCGGCTGCTTCATGAGCGCTCATGCATGCTTTTTTGCCAGCAGCACTCCTGGTCATATGCAGGGAGATGGGGATGGGAGTTCTCGATATGCTCATGCCATCATTGTTCCGATTCAGTTCGCACAACGGCTCGCATTGTTGACTTCTCATGTTCAAAACGTCGACGACTTGGCGGGGTTGGACAGGAGAGCGGCCCTCTTCTTCTCACGAACTCGTCCGGCATGGCGTGAAAGGTCTCGCCTTCTCAAGCAATGGTGCCGGAAGCCCAGGACAGGAGACAGCTCATGTTTTAGGATCGACTAGCTGAAGCTAAAGCAAGCAGAAAGGAAGCCCTAGTCAACTGGAACCCACCGGCGATCGTTAGTGAGACGGCGGTGGCGCTGGTGATAAGGGGGTTGTCCGCATGCCGAGCGACTTTTGGCTTCGTGACCTGATCTCTAGAGCAAAAGAAGAACGAAAGGAAGGGGAGCCATGCTCTTTCATGTGTGGCCTCGATTTTGATAAATACGAGAGACGTCCTGTGTTGATGGCACAGATGTGATGTGGTTGTGGTGCATGCAGGGATGCCACATCAGTTAGCCTGTTTTTTGCGGTCTGGAGGCGCCATTATCTGAATCTCAGCAGCAAAGACCTATTCATATATCATTTGGGCTATTTCTCAACATCAACCATCAATTGAGCAGGTCAATCAATCTTTCTGAACATGAGGCGAGATGGCAACTTTCATGCAAAACAAGCAATCTTGACATTCATGCTTGAGGGCGAACGGGTTCTTCCCTGCACGGATACCAGTTACTAAAAGAAGGAAACATTTCATGCGTCAATGCAAGCTAGAACCATCTTGCGAAAACGCCCTCATTCAACATCACCAAAACTCGCACGCGGAACATGTCAGGCGTTAGCCGGATCGTCAACACTCCAACATATGTAGTTCCCCGGCAAGGCTGCCCTACCCTCCTATTTGCTTCAGGGGTTCCCTCGTCGCGACTTGAGTCCATAATTCTGGTTTGCCCCGGCACTGGCCACACCGTTCCCGTACTGAAAAACCTATGTACTCCGTACAGCAAATCCCTCTGATCTGAAGCATGAATTTGGAAGATATGGTAGACAGTCCATATATACTTGGATAAGTTGTGCGTTACAGGGGAAAACTGACACGATCTGTCTATTCGAGACGTAAACCCCTTGTCCGTCAGATCCAGAGTATGATTGCAGTGCTTGTTAGGGCAGTGCGGCAGCAGCGCCGCAGCCTGCAGTGCATTCAGTTCATATCTTCTTCATGATCCTGAAATGGCCACTGCTCTTGGACACATTGCTCCTCCTCCGACGTATCACAACCGTCTAGCAAAACTTGTTTCAATTCCTGGCTTTTCTTCACAACATCCTCGTACGCTTCAGGCCGAACCCAGCCATCATCATTCAAGTCCCCTAGCTCCGACTTCCAGTACTCAACAAGAGCGTTCATTTCAAACCAAGTGGGCTCCTGCTCGTAGTGCATATCAACCTCAGATTTGGGGAAGACCATGGGCCATGGGACTGGTTCCGGCAGGCTTTCAGCAAAATGGTCCCAGTTCTCAGTCACTCGGATAAGGGCCCCCTTTAGGCTGAAAACATCGCCGCTCCATTGTTTTTCGGCTCTCTCCACAAGGTGTTGTGTTCGGAGGACACGAGGGTCTCTCATTCCTGATAAATGTCTTTCATTTAAGCCACCGTTAAACACCATGTAAAGATAAAACAACACCCTGCGTCTGTGGAGTTCATCTGCTTGAGACTTCTCCTCAGGGCTGAGTGAGTCGTAGTCATCAGGGAGGGCCGGTTTTTCAAGTGATTTTGGCGGAGGATGATCAGGGCTCTGGAGCATTGGAGGATGTCCTGTAGTGAGTAAAAGTGGAAGCAAGGTCGCATGTTGCCAGTCTATGATGCAAGAAATCTTGTTGGTTTCCGGACAAATGAATACGTTCCCAGGAGTCAGGTCTGGACGCGATCAGTGACTGGCTTCGTTGGTTTGAATGAGTTTTCCTTACCTGGATGGCGCAATGTTGGACGGTTCAACTCACTCTGGAGATCACTGCCAAGTAGATACGGAGCCACAGACATGTATTGTTCAAGGAGCCGGATGTGGTCGTCCGGCGACTGGATTCCTTCAAAATTGACAACATGCGGGAATCGGATAGGGCGGGGTTTACCGTATCTTTTGGTCCACTCACATTCTCGTTTCCCTATTGAAATTAAATAATCCTTTGGAGTTTTCCCTGAAAAGTGCCCTATTAGCTCACATTCTTCACTCAGCCAGGGAACTCAGCCAGGGAAGAAAGGGGGGTACTGTGGGAATTATTACAAGGGCCACGATCTATTTCCAACTCAGCACGTTTGCCGTGCCAGAACATGTAATCGGCCGTAGGCCCAATACAAAACTGCTCATCTGCGGAAGACATCGCTGGATCGGTGCCCTTTGCATAGAGGTCTTGCTGAAGGTCTGAAGGAACATCGTTCCGGTAATATATGCTGCCAAAATTGCCAAAGCGGATATCAAAGAGCTTTGTCTCGATGTCGACCAAACTCGTCACAAGGTAATGACGTTCTTGCTTTGATAGATTAAACCATCTCGTCTCCAAAGGAATTCCAGAAGCCTTTTCCATAATGATATATTCAACGCCAACAGGATTATTTGGATCAGCGGACCAGCCAAACACACGTGGGACAGGAATTCCCTTTGATCGCAAAAGGTCCGCCGTTGCCGCTTCACTGGCAATGGTATAATGCTTCGGAACGGTGATCTTGTAAGGAATTTTGGCAACAACCTGAAATCCATCTTCCGTCGTAAGAAGGAATATGCGATTAAACCCTCCTTCCGCAAACTTTTGCAGGTTGGTAATTCTACCTCTTCCAACATGTTGTTCAGCGGCATGCTTCAAAGCATCAACGTCGAAATTGATCCGTCGTTCCTCAAGGCGACGCTGTTCATTGTAGAGGAACCGACCGGACGTGTATGTAAAAAGCTCGACATTTGACCTAGTTCCTTCAGCAGGTCAGCTAGGTCGCTGTAACTCAAGAATAGAGCAAACAAACCCATAGAACGGCGAATCCATACGAGGGTTGAACCTATGGAAGGTCTCACAAGGCAGCTTGTGAAGCCAAAGGCGGAAAAAACGTTGAAGAGGGAGAGATTGAAAAGACCTCTCCGCGCTGCCATCATTTTGGCCTTGGTTGAATCTGAAACTGTCAAAACATTACATAGGGGGAAAGATTGCAGGCCGATCTTTGAAGCAGTTATTCCACCCTCATTGCTCACCCGGGGCGTATATATGTATGTATATATGTACGAAGATGTGTCCACCCGTTACGCTCGTGATCAAAAGGTTATACGGAGTAGAGTAAATTGAACCCTCTATACGGAGTACTCAGTATGGAGTGAGGGCTTTGTTGAAACTCCCATGCACTCGGAGTTCGAGAAGTTGTCGTGGTTTGTTCTGACAAACAGTGCAAACACCGGGGACCCGATATCTGAACCACGAACGACAATGAAACATGAAGCGGAACGAAACAAACATTCTTGCCATGATACGAGTACATGCTTCGGAAATAACAGCTTCCCCTGCATGGACATTCAATACTGAAAGTTAGTTGTGAAAAGAGAAAGGAACCGTTTCATGCATCCATAAATGCAAGCTAGAGAACCACGCTGCAAAGTCGCCGTTCATACTGGCTGCTCAACATCATCAAAACCTGGACGCTGACCATGCCGTCACAGAATGAGGGCCAACGTCTCTCACAGCACTCCGACAGCAACTCCTGGGAAGACTGCCTTGCCAAATCTTCCCTGATCTCAATCGGTACACACAAGCTTTCCCTTTCAGTCTCGGGCCCCCCTCGTCGCTCACTAGAGCCCATCATTCTGGTATTCGCCGGCGCGGGCGATACCACTGCGTCTTATCCGGCATTGGAACGACTAGTTTCCCCCTTCGCTCGAATACTCCTCTATGACCGCTCCGGGCTAGGGCGCAGCGAAAGGGGTGTTGGCCTCATTAACGCGGCAACAGCTGCAAAAGAACTTTCCCTGGCCCTAGTGGCTGCGGGTATCAGACCTCCGTATGTTTTGGTAGCACACTCGTACGGCGCTATCGTTGCGCGCGAGTTCTTGCATCTTCACGATGAGCATGTTGTTGGCATGGTACTCGCAGACGCATCGACGGAAAGACAGCATTTATTCTTCAAGGTCCCGGATCATAATATTCTGTCTGTGCTTGGCAATCTTAACTTTGCGACAGTGACGGGTTTGCGAGACTCATCTAAACTGTCTCGTGAAGAATGGCGTGCTAGGGCAGCGGACTTATCGCAATCAGCTGCGACAGCGAAAGAGGAAACTGATTCCTACGTGCAAGTTTGCCAGACTCTAGCAGATAAGCAGCAGTTTGAGCGACAGGCCATGGGAATTCGGCCAGTCAGCATCATTCGCTGCAACACGGCGAGTGAGTACCAGAAAATATACGACAGAGGGGTTGAAGCTGGCAATGGGACTGAAGAAGAGAGAAAGGCATTTCGAGACTTGCTGGACCGATGGGAAGATCTGGACAAAGATTTGAGCGAGCAACAGATCCGACTATCCTCGAATTACCACTTAATTCATGCCCCTGATTGCGGTCATAACGTCCAGATCGTGAGACCTGATATCATTGCAGATGCAATTAGATGGGTATTACAAAGAACGTCGGATGTGAGCGGCCGTCTGTAACCGCAGCCACAGCCACCAGTGGCCTATGCTTTCCTACGAACCCAGATACTTGTCACAGCAAAGTGAATTACGAGCTCCCTCGTTGGGGGGAAATACCCATTTGGCCATGTTTGGGTAAAACTTCTTACATGTGAGTGGCAACCGCTGCCAACTGTCCTTGCAGTCGCACCAGCGGAGAACCTTGGATCGAGAAAACGCCCTTCAGGATGAGTTAAACCACCTTGGGAGCCAGCGCGAGGGAATGCATTGGAAGTTGACGCACACTCGCAACCACGGTTCATGCGCGAGCATGACAATCGTTCCATATGAGGTTGCTTTGGCCCCTAAACAAAATTGAGTTGAACTTTCTGTGACTTCTGTGGAATGCGGAGGAAGCGAAGCATTGGCAGTCGCCGTATTCCCATCCTCAGGCCAGAGCGGTCTTGAGTACGGCAGATTTGACCGATGATCATTCCAAGTGTAATAAACACCGTGGAAGACTCCAATCTGTGGGAAGTTGGAGCCATGGTAATTGAAGGTTTTACTCCAGTTCTCCACACATTAGGACGTATCTGAGTTTCCAGCAACCAGCTGGTAGGCATTTCCGAGTACACTGATTCATCAATTCTCAAGCAGCCGGGTGGCACAGCCAATGCATATGGTGTTTCTCCTCATGTAGAAAAATCATTGATGCTAACTGATTGACATCTTTGCTGCGTTCTGGATAAATTGACTGTCGGATCCAACTCGGCGTCCATTGACGGGCTGCTGCGCTAAGTTAGATCTGGCTAGCGGCAAGTTGGAGTGGGGCCGACGCACAGACCACGGAGCATGTGATGATGTAACTGCTTAGATAATCATTGGCGGAAGCGACCGTCAAAATGGCATGATCGGGATGTGACCAGGACAGCAAATGCCAGAAACACTTCTCCATAACTAGCAGCAGACGACTGGCTTCAGCATGAGAATTACTTCTCATCTCTCCATCTCAAATTGACCATCCTGCCACTGGTACAAGCTATGCCCTCAGATCCCAATTCCTTTTCTCCGTCCCCCACCACATTATCCTCACCCTTCCAGCTCCGCACCATGCAGAGCTTCTCAGATGACAACGGCCCCCCGTCGCCACCACCACGTTCTTCGTCCGTCTCCCTTCAAGCAGCAGCAGCCATCAATGCAGCAGACCTCTCTCGAAACTCCTCGACAAGGTCACCGCAAGCAAATCGAGCTGCAGAGCGACGTCGTTCGGTGGTGGCCATGAACTTGAACCTCAATGACCCCACAATACCTGGACCGGGAGAATTGTCGTGCAGTGACCACCGCTCCTCGCTACGAAGCTCATCAACGCATAGCCCGACAGGCTTTGGTGGGAGTCCAGGGCTTGGTATGGGGGATCCGCATCACCATCGTACTCCTTCACTGGGAGAGATTCATCAGGAGCTCGAGCAAGAACAGGAGGCCCAAGTGGTATGTCTCGATCCAATGCCATTGTCAATTTCTTCTTGCCTTTATAGAAGCAAGGTCACTTCATAATTTAATTGAAAATATTCACTAACGCGATGACGGCTTTCAGAATCGCCTCCTTTTGATGATTCGTAATCAACAAGTCCAACTGCAGCAGATGCAGCAGCAAAAAGAAGGTAACGGGAACGGTGCCGTTGACGACTCAACCCCCACTTCCGAGCGATCTACATCCTTCTCATCCTTCCCTCCACTCCCAAGGCCACCCTCCAGCCATCGCCGTAGATCGTCACTTCACCTTCCCAATCTTCGGTCGAGGCGAAATTCAAATGCACATCCTGCCGGATCTCAGTCAGAATACGGTCTCACTGGCTCCGACTGGGTTGCCTTGGGAGGTGACGGCGCTGGACGACGGGACAGCCGGGATGAAAGCGCCTTTTATCAAGCTGAGACTGCTAGTCTGACCCGAGAAAATCAAATGTTACGCTTGAGAATTAGAGAACTAGGTGAGCCAAAGGTCTCCAGCTTCAGGTAACTTTTTCCAGATGGGTTTCTAACATTCATTTACCCTTCAGAGCGACAAATTGGTGAATTGACCGCATCTTCGCCTCACACGCCCGCCGCACCATCGAATTTGACCTCGTCCACTTCTGCAGAATCAATATCACCTCAAGCAGGTGCTTCAGAAAGCCAGCCAAGCTCCAGGGAAAGTGGAAACGAGTGAAGCACGCAGAAATCGTGGCCAAATCAGCACCTGCAGCCCGGTCTTCATCGACCCTCCTGCATTGCATGCCTGCCCGCGCCGCTTTGGCAATGTACGATCTATTACTACGGTCGATCGACTGACCAGCGTCGAAAGTCCGAACGTTCAAACTTATCCCAACCACCAAACTCCGTTGAACCTTCAACAAATCCAAATGAAGCAGCCCTTCAGAGCTCCTAGACTGCAATCTTGAGCCGCACACCTTCGTTTAGCACCGATATGCAAGCATCGCGCGTGAAATGTCCACATAGCATAAGCAATCCTTCACCTCAGACTTCTCTAAGCACACTTCAATACACTCATATCATTGTATTATTACTATTAGAACAGCAGAGAAGTAGGAGGAAGCAGAGGAACAAGCCAGATCTTAAATATGGTTACATAAATTGTATCAACTATGGACTCAAAACCGGTCTATCCATCGGATCGCTCAAACAGAGAAAAAAAAAGAACTGACCAGTGTCTACCTGTCATATACACCAAGGAAAATAATAGTAAAGTAGAAAACAGCACTTATTTCCAAAGCCCCCCCGCAGCTTTTACAGCTTCGCCTTCTCCGGCTGAGCCAGGAGGTCAGGCATAAGCACATCCCGAATCTCGCACGCCGCCTCGTTGAGATAGAAGCTCATGCGCTCAGCGCCGAGTTTCTTGCAGACAATGTTAAATTGCAAACTGTAAAAGCACATTAGCACCAAGCATCTAGAAACTCACAACGGAGGGGGGCAAAAAGTAGAGACTTTTTTTTGGAAAGACTCACCTATTCTCATTGATCATATACGCAATCCCAAACCCGTCATCTACCACCTGACTCCATCCATACCCATTAAAGTACTCGGAGCTCAACTGGCTCGTGCTCAGATACCATGTGCTGCTATACGCATACGCGGGATCCTCATACAGCGCCGGGACCTTCTCACCCTGCTGAATCAACTGCTTCAAGCCAAACAAGTGACGGTCAACACCCTTGCCAACACTCGCGTCAGCAATGTACTTGGTGTGCGCGGCCAGCGCGGCGCGGAATCGCTTCGCGACCTCCTCGCGGGACGAGGACGGGTCGCAGTGGGCGGTGCAGAAGGCGACGCTTTCGTCGGAGACGGTGCGAGTGGTTTCGGTGCGGCCCTGTTTGAATTTGCGGGTGGAGGCGGATTCGTAGGTGGGTCGGTTCTTGCCGTACATCTTGTAGTAGGCGAGTTGAATAACCATCTGCACGTAGGCATCGGGGCTGCATTTGAACTTCTTGATGAGGCCCTTGCCGTAGGCCTGGAAGGCTTGGACGCGAAGTTCGTGCTTGTTGATGACGGCAGTAAAGTCCTTTTGGGCGGTAGAGATGTCTTCAAGGACAGTGGAGTTTAGGTGGAATTGGACGGGTTTGGGTTCGGGGAGGTTGGAGCGGACGGAAGGGCTGGAGTAGTCGAGGCGGTTGTTGAAGATCATGTTGTTCACATAGTCGTTGAGGCGGTGGGTGGGGGTGCCATCCATCATGCTGTGTTCGCCGAGGAAACCGGCTGTGCCGTTGTCGTTGACAATGAATGTCAATGGTTTGTCGAACCAGCGGTTGGCTCCATCACCATGCCAGTAGACATGGGCACGCTCCTCCAAGGTGACTGGGGCGGTGTCGTCCAAGCACACCAAGAAAGACGCGCTCTCAACGGTCTTGAGAGCCTCAGCATTGGCAGGGCTAGCATCCAGCAAGTTCTTGCGAGCAGCGGTCCAGACATCACGGTTCTCCGAAGTCAAAGCACCAACAGCAGGCACTCTCTCAGCCTGCTTAAGAATTTTCTCAAACTGCTGCTGGAGCTCTGCCGTAGTGAGTTGCTGACCGTTCAAATGTGTCGGCACCTTGAAAATCTGGTTCTTGCGCATAACGACAATATGCTCATTACCCTGGGCAGGGTACTTCTGAGGATAATCGGCACCCTCAGCAGGAACACGGCAGCAGTTGAACATATAATCATACGAGCTCATCGCCATGGGCTCCTTGCGGAGGTACTCCGGCTCCAGGGAGCCATCGTCAACCTGTCTCTTGAACTCCAGCACAGACGTCGTGATCGCCGCCGCACGCTTCGCCGGATCCCTCCGGGATCGATCATCCCGGTACGAATAGAAGTAGCTAACATAGGGCACGACAGGATCTCTATAACCCAGGTAGGCCGCGTGGTTCCACCAGTCATGTAGCCAGTTCTGAACCTTTGGATCCGCAGCCTTGGCCAACAATCTCTTCTGCAGAGGCTCACCCTCACCACCCGGTTTGATAAACTCCTCAACAGCCCTTGACGAGCGTTTAAACTCCTCGGCGCTAAGGAGCGGGTGAAGCGACTTCAAATACTTTTTGCCGGTTTCCTCGAGGGTGGGAACGGGCAACTGTGGAAGCGAATCTTCAAATCGGAGCATTTTGCCCTTGGACATGTCCTCTTTGTAGCCTGTTATTGTGAAGGATGTTTGTGATTAGCCTTGGGGGGGGTGTTTTCTGGTTTATTTCGAAGGGGTTTCTTTCGGGGGAGCGGAGAGATCAAAGCGTACCTGCGGGGACAGACGAGTTTGCGCGGCGAGAGGTCATTGTGACAGCCTAGATATGAACAATCAGAGACTCGAGTTACTTGATACTTGAGCGATTCAGGTAAAAGCCCGTCCTCAACGTTTGAAGAAAGGAACAAAAAAGAAAACCATGAGATGAAAGCACGTACCGAGATCCTAGTGGGGCCAAGAACGGAAGCACGCCCAAGAGCAACGAGACGGCCTCGAGCAGCAGTCGGGAACATCCCAATGATACAAGACGGAAGGGCGAGTATAAGTGAGAGGGTGATATCAAGCAGAGAATGATGTCGCGCGATCAGAGAAGACAAAAGAGGAGGAAGCGGACGAAGAGAAGAGGACGAGGACTGTAGGTGGCTGCACTAAAGAAGAGCTGCAGTGGATCGGGATCAGGAGAAGCCAAAGATCGATAAGAAACGACTTCCTCGGCTCAGAGGTCGTGACTAATCTGATATCAGCCTTTCTCACGGTCATTCACATTCGGCCTGCATGCTCGCTTGAAACGGCGGTTCTTTTTTACTTCGTACCGAGAGCGAAGTCGTCGTCGTCGTCGCAAACTGCTCTACTGTAGTTACTGACTGTCCCAGCTTATAACAACATCTCCTTCATGTGCTCTCCATCCATCCATCCGTTCTCCCCCTTGCACAGCAATCACACGTCCCGTCCATCACCACCTCGCTAATCCACACCCACACTTCCCACCCACCCATTACGTAATGCCACCACACCAAACTCATCTCTTAGCGTAAACCTTGAACTGCCAATCCGAGCTTTTCCGCTCGGATCTCCCGAGCCTCGGCTCACCTGGCGGACGGAAGCCCGGGGTCAACGGGCCATACAGTACAACGCTGCAACGGCCGCACGATGGATGATAAACTAATCGACAGGGGCATCAGAGGACAAAGATTTGCTGTTGCAGTCGCTGGTGGTACAGACTATTTCGCCAAACGTGAATGACGTTAGAGAGCAGTCACTTCATACTTGACTCCTATGAGGACGGACAGTTGAACCTGTGAGCAACGCGTGACACGGCCTGTGCTCGAGGTCGGGATGCATGGCTACTCTCTACCCAATACGTTTCGCTCATGCAAGACTCCCTTTCTGGAACACTCAAGTCAAAGATGTTGGCATGTGAATTGATTCAATGATTTAATAAAAGAAGTTGAACTCAAGTCTTCTGCACAGTATCAAATCTCTCTCAAGTACTGTACTTAGTAGAGAGGGTCCATCTCAGAAATAAAGACATGCTTGGCTGGGAGGTATTTAACAAGCGAAAAAAACAACCTAGGCTAAGAACGACAAGTGACCGAGTAGATATCAAATAGTAGTCAAAAGTGCCAGACATGTCAAAGCAACAAATTCAAAAGGCTCTGTTTTGTCCCTGTGACCCCATTCCATGTTGATAAAACTCCAACCAAGCAAAAACGGGATGGGGAGAAAAGAAGGAGATCGCTGGCCCAAAGTTCACGCACTGACAAAACCACTAAATGTCGATAATAATCGCCCCAATATCCCATGACATCAACGGCATCACGAATTTCAAGACACCATCTCAATCTCTTTGCGCACCGTTGATTCCTCCCCTGCTGGCATCACGTTGGTCTCGTGTTCAATGCCCGACGTACTGCTCTTCTTCAAAAACTCGATACCAGCCCTTCCTTTCAAGCCTTCAGCAGTGCAGATGCGCCCTGATCGCATCATGCTCTTCAATCTCTTCCGGCGCGCTTCGCCGCCTCGTTCTTGACCCTTCGAGCCGCCTTCGTCCACCCATTCTATGCGCTCGACCTTGAAGCTCATTCCATCATGATTACTTCCCCAAGCACGAGACTTTAGACCGTACATCACGCTGGACTCATATCGTTCAAGTGGTGGAAGGATAAGGAGCGTGATATGGAGATCCTTGTCGGGAGGAGGAACGGGAGGTGTCTTGCGTTTCGTCTTGTTCTTCTCTTCTGATTCCGACTTGACCGTACCGTCAGAAGAATCCTTCGGGGAGGAATCAACGGTCCCATTCGCCGTGTGCGGAGCATGCTGATGCTGGACCTTGATTTCGAGATCAAGCAGTGACACGTCAACGTCTTCACCCCATTCGCCCCGGATAAATCCAGAGTGAATTGCTGCTGCCACAGGGTCGGAATCGTCCGTGTACACTCCAGTGCCCCAAAGAGCCCTCCTCGCACAAATTTCCTCACGACGAGGCCTATCAATCCGAAATCGAGGCACACGTATCGTGAATGTACAATTTTCCTTGCCATCAAAACGTGGAATGGGCACTGGAGTAGTTGAGTAGCCGAATTTCGCCGCTTCTGGCGGTGCGCTTGGGGATGCAGCGCTGATGCGGGGAGCGTAGAGCGTAGATCCAAGGTGGTAGCGAGGCAGGTGTTGTACACTCTTTAATATCGAGTCCAGTTTGACCATTGTACTGTATTCTTTCGGTGGAACCGATGGAGCGGGTTGAAGGGGCGTGGGTACGGCAGATCGTGGGACATGGTGGTGATGGTGATGGTGGTGATGATGATGATGCGGTGCTGGGGTAATGGGTGGTGCAACGATTCTTTCGGCTGACAGCGGACCATTCGTCTGGGGAGCTAAAATCGCTGCATCTTCCTCCTGATGTCGATGATGGTGATGGCTAAAATAGAGTTAGTGCGTCAGCGGCGCGATGACTGGAACAGTATGACTTACTGATGAGCATGACGGTGGTGGTGGTGGACATGTCGAGCTCTTCTCGCACCACCACCACGAATTGCAGACGATTCTCGATGAGCACTTTCAAGTTCGTCTCTCGCCTCTTCATCCTTTACCTTGCGGCTCCGGCGAGAATTTGATCGTCCTGGTTTAATACTGTCACTAGCTTCAGAATTTAAAGAACGAGATAAGTGATCCTTCTTGAAAGCTGATGAGCCTAAGGGTGTGGGAGGACCGCTTGACACTCCAACACCACTCCCAATTCCAGAAAACACCCTGCCCAGCTCGGACTGGATTCCTGGCTCCCCTGCAGGCCCGATCAGCTGAGCCTGAGCGCCTTGAACAGCCTGTGGCAAAGGTGATATTCTTCCACGTTTATTCTCCGCATTCAGATTCAAAATGGTTCTGTGATGCAAAGGCTCTTCAGCGCTGGTCCGAGGAGGGTCTTGATCCTCTATTCCAGGACCTCCAAACGATGGCGGTCTGGAAACCGGTCCTGGAAGAGACGAATATATTCGAGACGAATTTTGGAATCGACGGGGTGCGGATGGGGAGGAATCTTGAGAAGGAGGAGCCTCCTGTCTGGGTTGAAGGTGAGGACCGGGAATGGAACGCGGAGCATCTGGTTGTGAACCAAGGGACTTGGTGTAGCTATGCAGGCTGCCAAATCCATAATTCGGCGCTGATTCGGCGGGGGTATAGCGGCCGGGTTCGGGAGACAAACGCTGCATATTCGACTCCCATGGCGGCCGTGACTGCCTTTCATCGCGATCTGGAAGATGCGATCCATACCGGCCCTGTGTATGCTGTGAGTGTTTAAACTCCTGATCGCGGCTGACAATTTCTCGGTTGTGCGTTTCGGACGGTACGCCTCCGAATTTCGGCGGTGCGTGCTGCGGACCTTCAAGCGCAGAGTAGCTAGGCCCAGTTCTTTGAAGACCAGGGACTTTATCTCCTAAATTAGTTCTGGTTATTGGGCTAAACAGAGATGCTCGAGGGGCATGTTCTTCCGGTTGAGGCAGGTGTTGGGGTTGGCTACTGGGCCTTTGAATTGGCGCACCCAGGCTCATTCGTCGGTTATTTGCTGAATATGATGCTTCAATATAAGCACTTCGTGGCGATTGCGGCATTTGTTTATCCCCATAAGACTGTACAGGATGAGGTCGCGGTAGATTTCCAAAACGGTTATCGTCAGCAGAAGGTTGTGAGGCACCGGGCGCTGTGGAGCCGGAATCAGAGCGATACTGCCGACCAGTTGGTTTTGAAAAGACGCCGCGATCCGGTGTGTGCGACCTCCCAAAGGGCGCAAACTCTGATGGGGGCTGTCGTAAAGGAGCAGGTGGTGGTGACATCTTCCCAGACGCGACGGGTGCTGGTGCTGTGGACATGGGCGGTATCGGTGGTCGCGAGAACAGGGACGATACGCTTGTTTCACGCGGTGGTCTGTCGGAATCCGATCCAAGCATTGAGGCTATAGGCATACTACTTCCAGATCGGTGCGATGACGGAGCTGAAGAGGGAGGATCGCGAGGCGCGAAGGATGACTGAGCTGAGGGATGAGCCGCTGGGGTATGGGAAGGTTGAATTGGAGCCGCGCGGCCTTGGAAAAGCTGTGGAGGAGAAGGAGGAGGAGGCATTTGGCGAGCGCTGTAGGATGAGGTTGGAGGGTGAGGTTGATGGTCAAGATGGCCTAAGGGCATTGAGTGGCGTTAGCTTGAAAAGCTCCATCCAGCAGGAGCTAGAAGCCAGAAAACAATCAAATTGCTCACAAAGTGCGCAGTTATCCTTGTTCCATCGATAATGCTTCTTTGCGACAAGAGATTGGGGTTGGTTGGATGGTGACGATGGGGATTTTTGCAGAGAGGCACGCAACGCGATCGACTCACCCGGATAGACAGGCGGACTTCCCGTACTTCCTAAGGATCTCCTGCGAAGCTGGTCGTAGGAGTGTGAATGATGAGACATCTCTCGAGGCATGGGAGGCGACGGTCCTGCGGCTAAACAGCGTCCATGGAGAAGTGAGGTTAGCTCAGTCGCGACAAGGTGCAAGGTTGGGGAAGTGAATGCGGTGTCAGTCAATTCAGTTTGGGCCAAGCTGCGCGGTCACGGGATTCCGGGTTTGGGTCAGAACCGCGCTAGGCTGCAAGGGGGATGGTGGCCAGCAACCTTAAAACGGTTAGCGTTGAGGGAGCCAACGAAGGATCCAAGAACCAAATATAGCTTCGTCTGGTGTTGTTCCAGGAGAGCGAAACGATGCGCTTTGCTTTGCATCTGTGGCGGCGGTACGAGACGGTCTCCTGGTGCCTGGAAATGGGGTTTGCGATGGTTCCGTGTGTGCTATGATTACCCGGTATTGACAGGCTACCAAACTGCATGTTGTGAATATTTCATGGTCTGTGCGCAGTAGCTGTGAAAAGGCTGGTGAGGATGGTCCAGCAGGTTCACCGCACCGTAACTGTATGACAAAGGATCGAAACCCTCGTGAAGAAAAGCTCGCGTCTCTTACCTTCTTGATATATGCTGCTGTGCTCTCTCGAATGACTTTGGCCATACTTCACGCTTGGGTCGCGGGTCGGATGTGGAGGACGGTAGGCCGAGTACGTGTCCGGGAGCGGAGGAGTCGCTAGGTACGACGACGAAGACGACGCGGAAGAGGATTGAGCAGTGTTAGAATGAGGGGCGGCATCGTGAGGAAGGTAACGTGCAGCATAGCCTACCGACCCTGGCGGCGGAGTTGGCGGGATTCGGGGAGAGGCATTGAGTTCTCTGCGGCCCAGTGGATCGTAAGGCTGATGTGATCGACCGTTGGATGTGTTCGTAGTCGCCGAGGAAAAAAGACGAGGAGAAAAAGACGGCAGTGAGGGTTCGCGCGAACCTCCAAAAACTGAAGGACGTGCATAAGTAGAAGGCGGTCGAGGAGGATCCATTGCGACTAGGGGATGGGATCGAACAGAGCAGTGGGCGACGCAGCTCCAACAATGGAGTGCTCAGAGGATAAAACACATCAGAATGATCTGGCGAAAAAAAGGACCTGGAACGTGAAGACGAGGTTGAAACGAATATACTGTGGTTTTCGGCGCGTGAGATTAAGGTTCGGGCCTGTTGGGAGGATCAAGGTTCAACGCTGTGATGGTTGGTGATGGGAGAAGAAAAGGTCAGGCCGTCAGCAACAACGATGTTAATGCAAGGAGCGTCGGGACAAGGGGTACAGAGGAAACAAAAGAAGGGGAAAAATTAAAAAAAGGAACACGGCTGATCAGAGCAAAAGCAAAAACAACAAAAAAAGAGCCCGTTTTCCTCATGGAAATGTAAAACACGCGACAGCTCAAAGCAGCGGTAGAGTTACGAGTTGGTGAGTGTGAGACTGTGAAGCAAGCTGCGCACGAACTGAACAAGCTCAAAAGATTCTGAGGATTTCACAAGTCTTTGCTCCGTTCAGCCAGAGGAAAAGCGACGACGGAAAAAGCAAAAAAAAAAGCAGCCTCCATGATGTGTGGCCAAGGCTGGGGCCGCATTGGAGGCTTTTTGGCGGGATGGGCAGGGAATCTCGGTAACTACGGAGCAGCGAGCTAGGCCTCCAACAGTCGCGTTCTCAGCTGGTTAGTTACCGAAGCGCCGGCCACGGAGGCCACAGATATGACCGTGACGTGACGGAGATGATTTTTGTCCTTACGAGCTAGCAAGGAGAGTCGACGGTACAGTAACAGTGATCAGTGAATAACCGCCCTGACTCCTGGTCAGAGGGCGTGAAGAGTCATGAGAGACCAGCGGCTGATGTGGTGATTTGGGGCTAGGATGGTGGAAATACGGTGCGTGGAGAAGCTTTCATCCCTACAGTAATCTCCAGACTGCACCGCACTTCACCTGCACGCCCGTCCCCAGTCTACGTGTTTGCAGCTGCCCCCGATTCGGCCTTCGAGCACACACGCTTGAAACGGTCTAGACGGGTCCGTTGGTCCTTCCTCTGGCGGAGAGAGAAGGCGAAACGCTCCTGCTTAACACGTCATGATCACTTCTTGATTTCCCAGTGCGGAAAGCACCGAAACAGAGTTTACCAGTGGGTCCGGGGCCGGGAGAATCTAATTCTCCCTGCTGCCGCTAGCTTTAAATAGGGTTTAGCGCCCTGAACCTTGCGCGTCGCGTCGTTTCTTCACAGCGACGATCACTTTAGCTGTCGTCGTCCCGAGGTCATGATTGCAGCTCTTCTCATTATCTTCAACCGCTGTGCTCTCCGCCAACGCCCTCTCTCAGGATTAAATACTTCACTTCAGCTGGAATAATGGTTAAGGCTCATGAATTGCTATCATTCTACACTCTTAGTACGAAGTCGCAGCGACTGACCTCTACTCCTCTCCACTCACTCTCGATTCTGCAGTCCACTGGAACAGCGACCTTCTACCGGCTCTATCATTCCACACGCTCGCTTGTCGCATATTTGACAGTTCGAACACCAATCCATGGCATCCGATAAAGCGCATGCAGGCACGATATGCTAACCTGACGAGGACAAGTAGCAACTCCTATTTAGGCCAAATGCGCGCTCACCGTCTCTCCTCTCGCGTCGCACACCGCTGCACCACTCCCTTGTCGCACAGCCTCATCGATTCCGGTTGCACAGCACCTTGCACCGGCATTCTTTCCTTTTTAGCTCCTTTTCCAAATTTGAAAACAATCGCTTTGGTGGACGCAAGTTCGCGTGGTGGAACCAGCTTGGGACCTAACGCGTCAAAGCATGCTCTCGTCTTTGAGAATCAGAAAATTGCTCTTGAAGGGGGCTATCCGTTTCTTGTTTCTACGCCCGTAGAAAGCTTCTCCCACTAGCTCGCACCAACAACTTGTCTAAAGACGTTGGAGATAGCCGAAACATTCGCGGGCCCGTTACACAACGAATACCCTTTTTCATTGACATGCCATATAATGCGTCTGCTTGCGTTCGCACGGTGCCCCCCTTCTTGTTTCTTGACGGGACAGTCGTTAATAGAAACCGCTTTCCCAGCCATCAAGAAGGAACTAAGGTCCAATCAGGGCTCTTATGGGCTCTGCCTACGTATGAGCTGCTCTAGATGAGGGCGATAAGTATGGAACAGTGAAGGGGCCCTCTTCTTTTTGATATTTATTAGATGTGCAACTATCATAGACGCTCTCATAACTGTCAAAACAATGATTGGCACTCTAACAGGGGAGTTGCTAATAACACTGCTTGATTTCGGTACAGTTAAGACCCTCTAGAGGATAAGAGGTCAGCTACGGGAATTCCTTTAGGGTTGTTTCGATGGCTGCCATGGGTCCCGTTACGGGATACATTACAGGTTTCAATCCGGGTTTCAACACAGTGGGTGGAAGAAAGGTAGCGAAGCGGCGGACGAGTAGAAGGCTGAAGGGGGCTCACGGTTGAGGGTCGATGTCAATTCCTGGTGAAAGTCCAAAGTAGCGAGGAGGTTAAAATCAACTTAATTCACAGAATGGTATAAACAAGCTAGTACAGCTGTGAAAATTTCACTGCACAGCGAAGCAGACTTCCAAAGTAAAATATTAAAAACATACAACAGCCGGGATTCGCTGGTGGTCACCCACCCAACTACTAGCCGGCCGGCAAGTGGCTTAAGTACGGCTGAGCGGACGGGAAGCCCTGTTTTCCACTTCCTATGGTCGTATGTGCTTGAAAACTATGTGAACTGGAAAATAATGAAGGTCAACAAAGGGTTCGGAAATGAGAGTAATGACCTCCCTAAACGACTCCTTAGCAATTCCCACTTGAAACCACATGTAAAAGCCTCTGACCCCTAAAGCAAACACCTAAGATAAACAGGAACACATGCATCCCTTCTCTTAGAAGTCAATCATATCTCTTCTTCAATGGCAAATATGAGAAATTCCAAAATCGCCATCCTCACCATCCAGACCTTCTCCTCGCACAGCTTTTGTCTCCCTGTCATCCCTATCAATTTCCCTAATGGCAGCCATGAGCATAACATCATCGGCTCCTCTTTCGCCAGCGGCACCAGTCCCAAGGCCATATGGATGGCCGACTTGCCCAATCAAGGTCTTGAGCATGTCCTTCGGGATAAATCTCCCCAGTCAGCACCAGTAGGCTTCGCCGCATGCCTGCCCTTCACGGGATCTATCCTAGACGTTGCTGAGCAAATGCAAGGCGCAAGATTTGCTTCGCGTAATGATAAAAAAGATAACGTGTTCGCGGCCGAAAGGCATTCCTAAACGCAAGTCTTTTATTGTCAAGCTGACTCCACGTTCTGCCAATCGCAACTATTTTCCTGACGGGCATTTGGGTGCCACGGGTTTGTGATTTTGATCCTATGCTCTTTCGCTCCCGCGTAGCGTCATCCGCAGGTTATCTTCGCCGGTCCGATGATTCTGAATATCAGGAACGATGGGGCGAAAAGCCCGCTGTCGAAATGGTTTGCGACAAATGTTGCTAACCAAGTCACCAGAAGCGAGCAGGACGATGCGGCTCGTAAGGCTCGTACGCCTCGATTAAGCGTCTCCGAAACGCAGATTTGATTTGGCCGTGGTCCAAAGACCTCTCGGCAAGAAGCGTGGCTAACGATTCGCTGGGCATCTCAAGGTAATTTGAGTGATAGGAAAGGAAGGGATGTGAAAACGCACGATATGCGGATAGGATATATTGACAGGTGAGAGATGAAAAAAGAAAGACATTTCAGAATTGTACTGTACTGGGCAAAGTAGGTGTTAAATATTGCCTTGCTGGTGACTCACAAGGTGAGATTCGATGATGGCTTCAATGTCGGAGTAACAATGTTCACTTACAGAGTGAACCAAGGTTCCAAGCAGCAGCGAAACGTGTGGCAGAGCCCCTTCCCAAGTTGAAAAATTGGAGGATTGGGCAGGCCGCGTAACGAGATCCACGGCCCCTTCCCAACTACCCAGCTGCGGTTGGGACAGCAACAACAAAATGGACGACGCCGCACCCGCCAGTCAAAAAATTGCATTTGAATATGCTATGTGCTCTAGAGAAGGTGAGCAAATAAGAATTGATACTTGCGTACCTCTAGTTTCTCATTAGAATGTAGATGTATTCAATAGTCTGGCGATTCAAGTCTAACACGAGACACCCAAAACAACCCCTTTCATCATATCCTCTTGCAATAATCCCGTCCCTGCCTAACCTGCCAATTGCACAACCATACCTCAAACACCATCCCCAGAAATCCAGCCACGCAGATGCCCCCAGAGTCACTCACTGTTGTGGCACCTAACGAGAACTCACGGTCCTCCTGTGGCACTCGATCTGTGATTTCAGCAAAAGTATTCACGTAGACTAGTCCCCCTAACAACCCTTCCCAGAAAATGACCAAGAAAACGAGGTAGACACTGGGTATAAAGTCAAACAGAGCATGCAGCGTGAGAATGACCAGATTGGCAACTTGAAGAAAGGAGGGAAAGTATAGGTGATGCACGCGGAAAAACGGGGTGGAAGAGCGGGAGATGAATACTCCAGCTTGGTAGATGGCACCGTAGGCTGGATAGAATGATCGAAAATGACGGAATGGGGTCTCATCCAATGGAAAGAGTAAAGTTGGGGCTACTCCCTGATTAATAGTGTATTCTGCAATGTAGACGAGAAGAAGTGGTAGCATACTATATCAAAGGTCAGCGAAATTCTAGAGCCTATTCAGAATGATAGGGCTTCAACTTACAAGGGAAAGAATAAGGCCTTTGCACGCTTTAAATTAGCCTTGAAATGCTTCCATGATAATCCTCCATTTTCAAGGATAACAGCTTTGACATGGTTCTCGGAGTTATCCCCAAGCAGACTCTCATTTTCAGCTGCGTCATCCCTAAAGTCGGCCCCCAAGCCTCTGTCATTAGTCGTATCATAATCAACACTCCCGTCGCCATGACTATCATTTAGAACAGGCTGGTACCTTTCTCCGGTTGCCTCGGCCCTCCTCAACGGCCCCAACGGCAAAACCACAAAGAAGCTCACAACCATCACGGCTGGCAAGCATGCCGAAGCAAGTAACGTCGTGCGAACACTAAGCTCAAACGACGTCGTTGCCAACGCATATGCCCCCGCACCCACCAGCCCCGCCGCACCCGTCCCACTGCTCCAAGCTGCAAGACTGAAGTGGCCGTAGAAATGCGTCAGGCCGAGGAAGCTTAATTCCCCACCACCAGACGACAAACTAGCCAGTATCACACCGCACATTTTGATGAATATGGAGTTTTCGGCTAGGTCATTTGGGTCGTATGCGGGTGCAAGTGCCACGAGAAGCATGCCACCTGCAGACAGGGCGACGAAGATGAGGATTCGGATGGGATATGGGACGAGGTGGATGAAGTACGGAGCGCAGAGTTTGGCTAAGAAAGAAGGGATGACATCGGCGAGAAGGACCACGCCCTTGGGTACGTTGGGCCCAACGAGATCGAGGGCGGCGGAGAGAATAATGACATACAAGACATTGTTGATGAGGCCTAGATGCGGTCAACGTTAGCGATTCCTTCAAGACTATGTTTCCTGTGAAACTAGAAGAAAGGGAAGCTTTCTTCCAGAGCTATACATCCGCAGACCATAGAAACTCACCAAATAGCCAGAATGCAGCGCAAACTCTGGGATCAGCGCCGTTGAATAGCGCTCGAAAGTGTCCCCAAAAAGCGGTCCAGGTCGCACTGGGAGCACAGGGGAGCGGGAGCATTCTTGAAGACTCGAGTTCCGGCATGTGGCTGGTCCATGGGAGTTTCACTTAAGATACGTTTTGAGTGCTAATGAGGGATGGTCCTTAATCGCACCATTTCGATGATTGTCGATGAATCGATCGTCAAGTTCAACACTTGCTTTCGTATCAATGGCACGAAGTAGATCACATGAAGCCGTTCAAGAACCTCTTGGTCAGCATTGCAATTAGCCCACAAGCTCTTCCTTGATTTGTGCCTTGTGTTGACCAAAGTATGGTGCCACAACAAGAAGAATCACTAATTGACCACGTTATCGAGTGGTACAGAACGATGCTCACACAGCGGTTTGACCTCCAACTGCCACAGACCGCCTGGTATTCAGTGAGAGCGGGAAGGTTGGGATGATGCAAACGGAGAAATGTCCCTCCGTCAATTCGGGCCGATCCGGAGGCCCCGAAATGCGGCAGAGATGCAAGTGATCGGCTCGCGCCCCCCAGCAAGCCACGTTATGACCCCCGTAGCGACCCCTAAGGAACCCCTAAGGGACCCCAAATCAAGCCCCGGAGCCGCCCCATGGTGATCATTTTGACGTCGTTCATAAGATTACAGTATCTGCGTTGTTGAATCGAAAACCAAACGG
This sequence comes from Chrysosporium keratinophilum, assembly GCA_029850275.1. Classification (NCBI taxonomy): domain Eukaryota; kingdom Fungi; phylum Ascomycota; class Eurotiomycetes; order Onygenales; family Onygenaceae; genus Chrysosporium; species Chrysosporium keratinophilum. Next base: position 221,589 of record JARBIX010000011.1, read on the forward strand.
CGGACAATCGGACTTGCACTTGAAGTAATGACACTCGCTCTCCCTCTGGTACACTACGGCTTTCTCAAGCATATATACTCCGTATCTTTGCTGAATCTGGCCGCATCGGACATGTTATACTTGACCGATTATATTGACTTTTGTAGCTGGCCTTTCATCGTTGAATCTGATGTGTTGCTTCAAGAATCCGCCACGCGTGGCATTCTCAGTTGCCAATCTGTTATCAGTTTTGATAAATTGATAACGTCGAGAATCTGCCCTAATAATTACTGTCAGATACAAAGGTCGCCAGAAAGCTCCCGTCTACCTCCAGTGCTGCCCATCTCAGGTGTGCGGGCCCCAAGTTCTAGATTTGGAACATCAATGATCCGAATTGAGTGATCCCCGGTCATGTCAACAGCATGAGATCATAGACGGAACCACTCGCATACTACCCCTCAAAATCCAATTGATGATAAAACCAAGCATTGACACGAATTGGATCTGTGTAAATCATCTCTTCGTTTCTCTACATCAACCTTTGAATAATCAACTTCCCTCAGAAAGGAATAACTTCAAATCGACGAACGACGCATCGCAATGGCTGGCCAAGACACCTATTCCCCCCCAGACCATTGCATTGCAGATTTCTGCTTGATTCCGGTACCCTTGCCCTCGCCGCTCCTCTTGTTTTAAATACCTGTAAAAGGTTGCAGTAAGTTCGCTCACACACATACATGCATAGATCGGTACCTCTTCTGCATCTGTCTCCCACGCTATCGCCGATGTCGAGCGTCTTGTGGGCAATTCCGGATTGAAATATCTAATGCATGCCTGCGGCACGACAGTCGGTATGTCAAAGCCTTTCTCTCTTTCTTATGTCCAATTAGAAACGAAAAGAAAAACTGACTTGTGCCCGACTGGCGTCTACAGAGGGGCCATGGGATAGGGTCTTTGCTCTCATCGGCCAGGCACATGCCATGCTTCATAAGAAGGGCATGGTTCGTGTCCACACTGACATCCGGGTGGGATCAAGGTGAGACAGCTACCAGCCAGCTTTCCTCGTCTTCCCAGTCAGGCCTAGAACCTTCTGAAACAAAAGGTGGCTGGGGGTGACATTTTGGTGTTCAATCTCAGGATGCTAATGATATCAAACAGAGTCGATAAGAGAGAGACAATGGAACAGAAAGTCAAGACCGTCCAGGACATACTGGCACACGAGCAACCCTAAACAACAACAGCTTCCTGTTTGAAGTGGTTCGGGTGCGCTGGTTGAAGTTTTGAGACTCCACAACACATTGCTGGATGTCCCGAGTGGTGTACTGTACAAAAGAAGAAGAGTAAATTCAAGTAATAATTCTTAATATAAACAAGGTAAAACTGGATATCAATAACATCTCTGTACGGACAAGGCCTAAATACCTCAGTTTCGTACACACCAAAGAAGTCAGCGGGCGCCTCTCCATTTGCCATGGTCGTCCATTTCAAGAACGTTCTGTGTTCATGATTTGTATGTATGTAC